>MU686831.1:15173-33407 GCA_026770625.1 Nicotiana glauca
CGGACAGTGCCGACCGTGTGTAGCGGAGCGTTCATCTACTCGAAGTCTCGGTGAGCCCCTTATTCTTCCATGGGGCTGCATGGTGTATCTTTTTTTATTACAACTTTTCACTTTTGAGGTATAGTCGGGGCTTGTTGCCGGCATAGTCATGCTTATCTGTTGTATCCTTAGAGGATCCAAAGACACTAGTGTGGGTTATGTACGGGTTTTGGGGAGTCCCCTATATGTATATGTTGTAATCCTTAACTTGTGATCTCCTTAAGCCGTAACTCTAATAGAATCCATGAAGCTAGCTTATGAACGGTAAAAGTTTATGATATGAAATGAACCAGTAATGTGGTATACACCGTGTATTATCGTTCAAATTAACCAAAGGCATGAGTTCCGCATTCATATTAAGTTGGGGTAGAAAGTGTTCGGTAAGGATTGCTCAGTCGGGTTCACTTGATTGAGCGCCGGTCGCGCCTCTCGAGGTTGGGGCGTGACAACACATGTTGCCAGTCAGGACGGACGACCACCAATTGGGACCACTAGAGGCTGATGTCTCGGTCGAGGCCGTGGCAAGGGTAGGGTGACCGTACGACAGATGGAGCAGCACCTGTAGAACCATCAGCTGCCCCAGTTCATGATTAGATTCCAGTGGGGATGCCCCAGCAGGGCCAGCTCAAGCACCCATTATGCCTATTGTTATTCCTGGTCTTCAGGAGACCTTGGCTCATATCTTAACTGTGTTCACTTGTCTTACTCAGGCGGTCGTAGTTCTACAGCAGCAACCACTTCCTATGTACGAGGAGGCACTCAGACACCCGTTGCCCCCACAATCGAGCAGGTTGTTTAGGGATTGCAGACATTGGAGGCACCACAAACCCAGTCGGATACACCTGCATAGGGTTTTGTAGTACCATTTATGCCAGAGGATGAGCACCATTGATTGGAGCGGTTTGGTAGAGTTCAGCCTCCGACTTGTAGTGGTGTAGAGGGCGAGGATGCCTAGGGTTTCTTGGACAAGCATCAAAGGATTCTTTGTACTGTGGGTATTCTGGAGACCAGCGGGGTAGCATTTACTACTTTAAAATTTTCTGGAGCTGCCTTCACTTGGTGGAAAGCTTATGAGAGGCGTAGTCCTGTTGGTGTAGCGCCCCTTACCTGGCAGCAGTTCTCCGCTCTCTTTTTGGAGAAGTATTTGCCACAGTCTCACAAGGAGGAGCTGCGCAGGCAGTTCGAACAGTTGCGTCAGGGTGATATGATTGTGACGTAGTATAAGATAAGGTTTTTAGAGTTATATCGTCATGTTGTTTGGTTGGTTTCTATGGATAGAGAGAAGATTAGAAGGTTCGTTGATGGCCTTATATATCGGCTTCAGATACTCATGACCAGAGAAAAAGTGTCAGGTGCTACTTATGAGGAGGTTGTTGATAATGCCCCTGAGATTGAGTCAGTTCGTCGCTAGGAGCTAGATAAGAGGGAGGCCAAGAGACCTCGGGGATCTGGTAGTTTTGTTTGTGTTTCTTCGAGAGGTTAGTTTCAGCATGGCAGAGGCTTCCAATTCAGACATGCTCAGTCAGCCTGTCCAGTTCATCGTGGGGCATCATTGGGCCATGGTTCTCACAGTTCTCATCTGGGTCATTCATCAGTTAGTGCCCTACATGCCCAGAGTTCGTCCTATGCTCCATCAGATCTGGGCTCTTCCATGCCAAGTCCTTCTACTGGTCATTACAGTGCTAGGGGTTCCCTTCGGTCCCCGTTTCCCGCGTCAGAGAGTTGTTACGATTGTGGAGAGTATGGATATATGAGGAGGCAGTGTCCTCGTATTCTAGATGGTCCAGCTCAGCCGAGGAGTCAGCCCTTGACTTCATCTCCAGTTAATTCACCACCCGCCCAGGCAGCTATGGGTTGGGGTCAGTCAGCTAGGGGTCGCCCGAGAGGGGAGGTCGACCCAGTGGTGGTCAGGCTCATTTCTATGACCACCCAGCCAGACCAGATGTGATTGTTTCATATATGGTGATTACAGGTATTGTCTTAGTTTGCCACAGAGATGCCTCTCTGTTGTTTAATCCTGGTTCCACCTTTTCATATGTGTCATTGTATTTTGCTCGTTATTTGGATACGCCCCGTGAGTCTCTCATTTCCTTTGTTCGTGTATCTACACCGGTGGGCGATACTATTGTTGTGGACCATGTATATCGGTTGTTTGTGGTGACTATTGGGGGTATGCAGACCCGAGTGGACCCTTTCTTGATGTGTATGTGAACTTTGATGTGATATTAGGCATGGATTGGCTATCTCCGTGTTGGGCTATATTGGACTGTCACACTAAGTTAGTGACGTTGGCTATTTCGGGTGTGCCACACATTAAGTGGCAATGTTTGACTGATTTTGTCCCTAGTTGGGTGATTTTATTTTTAACGGCCCAGCGGATGGTTAGGAAGTGTTTCCTATCATATATAGCCTTTGTGAGGGATGCTAGTGGAGAGACTCCTAGTACTGATTTCGTTCCAGTAGTGAGGGATTTTCCTGATGTGTTTCCTGTAGACCTGTCGGGCATGCCACCGGACAGAGATATTAATTTTGGTATTGATATGGTGCCGGGCACGCATCCCATTTCTATTGCATCTCAAATGTGCTTCCGGGTCACCTGTTCCATCAAATATCTTAAACTTAAGAGGTTTGTAAGCCTTAGGTAGCTCCAAGTCAGGTTGAATGCATAGATCCTCATAATTCAGAAGTTCAATTCCTTACCTCCTTCAACTCCCTGACTCGGCTCGTGAGCTTCTTGAGCTCTTCGGTCATGTTCTTAATGACCAGGTGCTTATCAATAAATTCTGGAGTGTATGATATTGGTTGAGTTGAGTGAGGTAAGGTTTCCACGTATATGGGATTGTTTTGGTGGGTGCCAGGGGTTGGAGTGCAGTGGTGATCATTAGTTGAATTTTGCGGATCAAGGGTAGGTTGTGGGGTATTTTGAGGAGTAAGGTAAGTGGTTTTTGGTTATTGAGTAGGAAGATGTTGATGCTGACGAGGAGTGGGTATTGGTGGAGGATTAGGATTTTGGGAAGGAGTTGCGTATTGATGGGGTGCGGGAGGATTTTATGGTTGTTGGTTTGATATGTTTTGAGCAGGTGCTAGGTTTTGAGCATTTTGTTGGTGAATGTTTGGGATGTTTAGGGTGAGGGAGAGGTTCGCCAAGTTGCCGAACTGCTCAATTTCTCCTTGCAACTCCAGTATTTTCTATTCCAATCGTAGGATCGAATAATTCTGAGCTAGATTACTTCAATCGTCTCAAGTTTCAATATTCTCAGCATTTTCTTTTCGGATAGATCATATCATCTATCTTAGCTTTTCCTTTACTTTTAAGATTACTTGGAGGAGGAGGAGGATGAGGACCTCTAGATCTAGTGTAATATGTTGATGATGCCAGTATGTGCGAACCAACCTTAGGTGATGGGCATAGTTAAATGTAAAGAAAAATAAAAGATAGACAGGTCAATAAGAATTTTGAAGAGCATTTGCAATATTTAAACAAGTATTGCGGGAATGTAAATTCGCGTCCTAATTTGGGAAACCTCGTTATGCCTGAGGTAGGCCTAGTGACAAGTAGATTTGGAGAGATTTAATGCTAAAAAATGACTCATTTTATTAATCTAATAAATAAGCTAAACCTAGAAATGACGATAATTAAATGAGTTACTAATTGTCACGCCCCGAGCCTGGGGAGGCGTAGCTAGCACTCAATGCCATGCTGGCCCGAGCGAACCACATCGTTAGACCAAAACTAGAACATACATAGTTTGAGTTAGCCGGACTCATTCCATTTGTAACTATCATGAGCCCACCTGACCATAACTCATAATGTACAACTGTAAGTAGAAAATACTGTTTTACTGAACCATTTTGTCTTAAAACATGAATACACATGGACCGTCAAGGCCTCTGACATACTGTACAAAATGAACCTCTATATACAAAGCCTCTAAGATTATTTGACATCAAATGGGACAGGGTATCGGCCTACCCATAAGTCTGTAGTAAAAATCTTACATGATGACTCAAAGACTCGGTTGCATTCCGAATGAGGTGGAGTATTGTCAATCCTTCACTGAATGCCAATCTTGTCTACTATGAGGGCTCTTCAAACTTATTATCTTTACCTGTAAGTCGGGACAACTCCATAAATCATGAAATATTTATAATGTCATGCATATACGTGTGAATGTCATGTAATGCATAGGTCTGTACGTACACAACATCATCAAGCCTCTGAGGGCATCCCATCATATCATTTCAGCCACTGTGGCAATAATCATCAATGTATACTAGCTGATCAGGTGCTGGTACGTATATAACGCCATAACCTTTCCCATATACATATATATATGTACATATATGCATGTATAACGCCATCTTGGTCATGGGTCAATGTATGTGCATAAATGAATGCAATGTATGAGAAATACGTCAATAAAATCTTTCGGAATGTACTAAGACCTTTATGCCTTTGATTAATGTCATAGTAAACTTTTTAAACTTATGTATTTTTTGAGACCCATTAACAGAAGATACAATAATAATTCACATTGGAAAACAAGAATATAGACACCCCAAGTATTTATATGAATAGATTCATTTATGAAAGTTGCATATTTTTCTCGTTTCATTTGTATTATTGGGATCATGCTAAAAATAAAGAAGGGATAGCCTTAACATACCTGAGTCGATTCTCTGTTATAACAGTAACAGACACCAAACTCATTGACACCAACCTTCTCAGCTTTCTTCAGGTAGAGGAAAATAGTACTACAGATAGTAACATAGGTAGTGAAGGAAAGTAACAAAACCATGAGAAAAGGATTATACTTTTCAGTGAAGTGACTCTATCCTAAGACCAAAATCTTAGTATATTACTTTTAATCACAATGTAACCAAATCAAAACACCAGATCTATGTCCCAACGTGTAAGCCTACACTCCAATATATGCTCCAATGAATACCTATATTTCACCAAAGTGAATATCACTCGTTACAATAGAACTCCTATTAATATACACCAAACTCCGAATAACTACTCGTATGTAAAACAGTCTCAATTATTCAAGACGCATAGTCTCATAATTTTTCATTTGCTCCATGAGCTGGTTTATTAGATGTATCTGTCCACTTGCCCATGTGCCTTAGGGTGATATACTATAATTTCACTTTCTTTGTGATGTCTGACTCATTGGTTTGTATGCGGTAAAATTAGAAGACTTGATTTTTTGCTATAGAGACATTTCTGGAAGCTTTCCACGAGACCCCGAAGGTGGAAGGCCACGATCGAGTTCTCGGCCTCAGGTCTCATTGAGGTCCAAATCGAAGGAAGCAGGGTCCGAGGTCAGGATAAGGGAGGAGGTCTCCTAAACACATGGCTACACCTGACACGACCGGTCTATCCATATCCTACTGATAGGACTTGCGTCACGCCGTCCCATCTTTCTACTCTTGTAAATAATATATACGTACTTTACCGAGTCCCCTCGCATATGTAAGGGAGACTCACCCCACCTTGTAAGGGGCTAATGTTTCTCCACTTCTCCATAATGCAACAATATCTCTCTCTCTCTTTCTTTTTTCTAAGATATCAGTGTTCATCGACCCCAAGGTCGCCCTAGCATTTTATTGTTCTTCATTTGTTCTTTATTATTTACTTTAAGATTAATGGTATAAATCCTTGCTTATCTATATCCTTACCTGTTATCCCCTTCCCGACTACCCTCGATAAGACCGTCATAGGCTCGAGGCCTGGCCCTGAGGTATCTACTAGTTTGCTCTAAGACCGGGAATGTCCCCTTACTTGTTCGATTATCGCTTTGGCTAACTCGATCTTTATCATCTTACATCATGTTTTAACACCAATCACCCTTACAAACAAGCTCGGGAATAGATCACGTATTTTTAGAATCTCATTTACAAATTTAATTGTTGTTACCATTTTCACGGTAAACAGTTTGGCGCCCACCGTGGGGCTAAAAATAATAGTGATTATTTTCTTGCTAGTTTCGTCGCTCAAATGCACGATATCTTTCACACTTTTTCTTGCCCAAGATCTTTCAATTTCAGGTTAATGATCAGCTCAATAAGGGAAATCGAGGATGATAACCCCAAAAAATTGCCATGAAAACAATATGGCCATCCTAACGGCAAGCGCGACACCGTAGGACCTCAATAACGCATCTAGATCGGTTCGAGCGGATGCAGATTCATATGCTGCATAGTGGGGTAACGAAGTCTTGCACTCCAATTGCGGCACACAACACGCTAACCAACAAGATGCCCGAAAAATCCCAACCCCGGTAGAATGGAAAGTTAACCTTCGTATTATTTTTGAAATGTTGCAGGAACAAGATTTGGCTATCTTTCAGCTACAGAGCCGCCCGGGAGACCCTCTTCGAGCCAGTACCCGAGGTATCAGGCAACGACGAACCAACGACCTATCATGTAACAGTGAGGATGCTGGAAGATATTATCGTAAGTATCGACTCACGCTCACGGAGACTCCTACAGCAACCGTCTCCCAGAGATACGATCCCAGGACACATTTTGCGGGAGTCAGAAACAAAAAAATTCCCTGGGAGTGACGGGACCCCAAGTTCTCACAGGTGCCTTACCACTCACGCACGCCCCTCCAGGAATAGAGACCTCCAAAATGGAGAACTCGGACCCGTCCTTATGAGGAGATTTGAATAAATTTCCCTGGAAGAAACCACAATGCGGCATCATTGTTTGACATCTAATCTCGGGGACCCGCTCACCGTACTAGCGCAATTCGTGGAAGCACATACCAACGCCATCAAAGTAATGCTGAGAGGGCTCAATGTATTGAAGGCCGGGAGAAGAAGAATAAATAAAATATCTCGGGAAGTCGCACCCCGCACTCCGACAAGACAAATGAGACCGCCCCCAGTCCCGAATAGTGGAGTGGCACGGACCTTTGCCCAAAACCCAAACAAAGCATATCCGGTGGCTCTGGGGTAGTTCAAGCGAAGCTTAGTCGATTATTCGGTCGAGGCTTGGTCATATACCAACAACCAACACCATACCCAAGTTAGAGCCGTGGACAACCCTCGAAAAACCTCCTAGAGATCGGCGTATCCAGGCGGATTCCCAACAGAGAAGCCGACACTGAATGAATGGAGTCATCATCCACACGACACGAATGGAAGAGACAATCTGAGGTACGGCTCATCTCACAACAATAAGGCAATAGCCCAAGAAGACACCTTCGACGAATCTCCAATGGTACCATATTCAACAAGACGCAATGGGTAAGGAAACCTCGCCCGATAGAGCTCGATTTCAACGTTGCAGTTCCAAGCATAGTTGTTACAATAAGTGAAGCTGGGAACTCCGGGTGGCTCGGATCTATTCAACCAAAACCCCTCCAAGGAAACCGTGGCCCACCACGAGAATCACGAAATGCTCAGAGTTACAGACCCCAAAGAGCAGCAACTATGCTATCCAACAAAGGTAACCACAAAACATCGCCATGCAAGCAAACCCAGATCCAGCTCCATGGACAAGGGGAAATCGAACAAAGCGGAGCCGGCAAGCTGCGGCATATCGTCACAACTGTTAAAGGATGGCGGCACCCCGCTAAGATCCGTAGAACGTAGAATGAAAGTTTCCGTCACCAAAAAGGGATGGTCCCGGGGAATACTCCCTAAGGACACCCTCTCGCTCGAGGAAAAGGATGCCGAGACTCCAACTCGTCATCACATTAACGTATTGGTAATCCCTTCTTTCATTCAAACTCATTTCAAATAAAACATACATTTATGATTACAGGTGTATCAACCAAATTTATAGCGATGATGTCAGGCCAAAGCCAATAGGACAACCCGGACCAATATTGCTCTCCGGCCGGACCACTGATATGTCCCCAATGGCGATTGCCACAACGACCAAATCGCTCCCCTTGCATGGCCCGCCCGAGCTCAGGCTAATACGTCGAGCGACGCAAGGCGTAGACGCTTTGCACAGACAATGGTGAATACATCGCCTAGGATGCAATTCTGGCCCCGCTCTTCTAAAGGTGTAAAACCCCGTGACGAATGCAGAGTCAAAGCATCTAGCTAAAGCGACAGGAGGAGATCCCTCGCCTTATGCCTATGACCGGCGTTTCCCTCAAATGAGGTCAAAGGTTAAGGACAATGACGTCCTCGGCCAGGCCTGGCTGGACGAGGAATACGACTGCCGCAGGGCCTACTCCCAGGAACGCATCATCCTTTTTATGATTTCCTTTTACTTTCTTGTTGCTAATTTGTACATATGCAGGCAGTCGAGGCATTCAGTAGCTCTGGATCCTGCGGGCCCACCGGGCATTCTTTCCTCGATTGGGTTTCTATTAGGAAGAAGGCTCCGCCAACAAGATTATTAGCAGAATTGCATGTCCCCGGGGAAGGGACCCGACAAGTCCATGATCTCTCTCGAAATTTTCAAATATGGAATCATACAAGCTCATCAGATAATCAGGAGAGTCACACCCATGTGTACCAGACTCACAGCAACAGGACAACATGTGTTTACAACTTATATTTTCACCAAGCAATAAAGAATATTTTCTAAGAATTCGATGCCTTGGAGAAAAATATTTTGACTTATCCTCAGCAAAAAACCTCTCTATTAAATACGTCCCTAAACACTCGGAGACTCAAACAATTTAGCACCCCCACGACCCCAGGGTCGGGGCTCTGGGATCACAAAGCCCTCATGATATGGATCTAAGTCTGTAAAAGGTGGTATTCAAGCCTGAACTGATATGATATATTCTGAGAGTCAACATGAGAAATTCGACAACTTGCATGACCCTAGGGTCGAAACTCTGAGCTCACCATGCCCCCGGAAAACAACTCCAAGCTCACGACAAGCTATCTTCAAGCAAACTCGATGATTCGGAGACTGTCGCCAATTACCACACACTGGAAAATCCAAAATTATAAGACCCTAACGGGCAGCCTCGACAAAACTATATCAATTCTCCATAAACTGTAGGACCTTAACAGACATGGCAAACTGTAAGACCTCAACAGGCATAAAAAATCTCACAGTTTAGGCTATACGTCGCATTTGTAAGAATACCTAAAGGGCATACCCTCATTGTAGATGCCTAAAACAGCTTCTCGGGATAAAAAATGGCCCCAACCAAATGCACACGACTCCATTGAAATGGTTGCTACAGCCTAAAAAATGTGACTCGGGGATGCCCGACTGTTGCTAAAAAATCCTCCGAACCTACTTCGGAAAGAACTTGTTAAACACAGGCTTCCCTTAACAGGCAAAAAACGAGTCCTGACCACGTCGGCTCCAAAATAACAAAAGTGTCGATCTACTCGACCTATGGGCTATGAACCTTCCGAGGTGCTCAAAACATCATCGACTACAACTTGAAATTGATATTCTTTAAGAACCAACGATGGGTCAGGAAAAATAATCAATAAAACCTTAACGAGAGGAAATAAAGACTATGAAAAGCCTCTGGGCCTCACATCAAACAGCATAAGTGCCATTGTTGCCGGCTAGGCAAAGCCTCTAGGCCTCACACCGAAAGGTCCCTACGACCATCAGCTTGAAAATCGACAACTTGAGGATTAAAGTGAGCTCGAATCGTAACACGATTCAGAGACCGGATCCAAAATAGTTAAACTAAGCAAAGCCTCTGGGCCTCATATCAAAAGGACCCTGCGACTGAATAGTGTAAGTGCCATTGTCGCCGGCTAAGCAAAGCCTTCGGGCCCCATATCAAAAGGTCCCTGTGACCGAACACCATAAGTGCCATTATCAACGGCTAAGCAAAGCCTTCGGGCCCCATATCCAAAGGTCTCTATGACCAAACAACGTAAGTGACATTATCGTCGGCTAAGCATGCCTATGGGCCTCATACTAAAAGGTCTTAATGACCAAGTAGCAGAAAGGCCACCATTGCTGGACAAGAACTCAGATGAGATTTAAAGGTTGATTACAGCTCGAATCACAATGTGACTCGGAGACTGGACCCGAAAAATTGCCAAATACCCAAGGGCTGAAAGTGAAAATCATTATCACCAGCCCAAACGGGCTCGGGTAAGATAAGCTCGAGTCAGGATCCCGACTCAGAGACTGAACCTGAAACTCATCAAAAAATACAAGACTAAAGGCTACTCCAGGATAGAATCAGTCTGGTTGAAAAACTCCAGCAATCAGAAATGAAGAAATTACAAATTACAGGGCTCCCCCCCTTCTTATTATTATATATCAATAATAGGGCACTATCTCAGCCTGTATCGTATGGTGGGATCTATATATGTATATACACGAACAAGAAGGAAGGGAACGTTTGTTCCCCCTTTATTTCCCTTTTGGAAGCTACGGCCCATCAGTCTCCCCCTCATCATCAGATACCAGAAACTTGGCATGAAACTCTGCTCCCTCGGCATGTTTGATTTCCTTCGAGAGATCGAAACCTCAAGCGTGAATCTCTTCGAGGGTCTCCCTCTGGGATCTACACCTCTCATACTCCCTGCTATTGCTTGCACGATCAAGGGCCTTCTTCAGTTCGGCCCTAACAACAACGGCGTTCTTTGAATAGGCAACTATCTTTTACCCAAACGGACATTATTTATTATGACCTCAACCCAAACGTCCGCCACCTCAATTTTCTCCCTCGATAGCTCGGATGAGAGCCTCGCGATCATATTCGCCCGAGTGGAATCATTCGTGTGAGCAGCCTAAAATTGCACCTTAAAATCGAATGTCACGGCCAGAGCTCTCTCTTTAGCCTCTAAATGAGCGCTAAGGCTCGCTCACAACTCAGCAAGTTCGTGGTTGGCGCACCAACCTCGCCCAGAGTTGCTCCAGCTCATCCGCTTTGCCCTTCAACTGAAACAACAACACTTCAAAGATCGGCGAACATAGAGAAAGAAACGGGAAGGAAATATAAGCCACCAAAGCGGAACACCTATTTCTCCAAGAGGGTCTCCCAGGCGAGGCTTCGATTCGCCCCGCACCTTAAAGAAACGAGCTCATTTTCCTTTACCGCACATAGAAGCTGGAGGGACTTTCCCCTTTTTTGAGCTTCCTGCAGAAGGGTCTCGCGACGAAGCAGCTCAACTTTGAGCTTGTCAAAAGTCTAGAGAAAAAGAATCCAAACGTATGAAGAAGAAAATACCAGACCAGAACATCCTTATCACGGGCGAAAACTCACCGCAAGGCCAAAATGACGAGCCTCACCAAGGGCCGAAGCAATGTCCAAAAAAAATTTAGTCCTGAAAGCTAGCCGACCGACCGAATCATTTCCTCTCAGCTGTTGCAGAGAAGTTGCCTCGCCATAAGCCTCTGCACTCCACGGAACATCTTACCTTTTGCCAGCATTCCTCGATTCTTGAACCGGCGATCTCGCCTAGAACGAACTCCCAGTGCCTGCAGTAGGGAAACCGAGCAGATCAGCAAAATGGGGGGCTACCCCCAAAAAAGAAAAGAGAAGATTGGGAAGGGAATGCCAGACACCTACCACGATAATTTGCCTCCCACCTCCCTTTTGAAAGATCTTGCCACCAGCGCGTATCATAAGTCCAGCATGCTGCTAGTTTGGAGACCATTCGGCTAAGTCCGGAACCTCATCAGGCAACCAACGAATCACTACAAACAAAATACGGGAAGAAATCCCTATGAGTCCGACCTCATATGAAGAAAAAAGACAGCTCGAACAGAGTGCTTCGGTTTAGAGCTCCATTTCTCAGGGAATGTTAAGAATTCTCCAGGGATAACGTCGATCATCCGAACTCAAACAAATTGGCTCATCCATCCATGGTCCTCATCCTCTTGGCCATCGATCATGGGAGCTCGGGTAGACCTGCGCTGAAGAGCAACCAGGCCTCGGAAGCGTGCGGCCGTACAACCTTATGAGATGACCAAGGGTAAAATCTATCCTAGCCTTGTCAGCAAAGTATCTCATCGACCATGCTATGCTCTAGAATAAGGGATGAACTTGCGCAGCGTTACTTGATACCTTCTAAAAATATCGAGCACAACCCGGTCCGGGGAACCTGGTGCGAGAATGATGGTATACACACTCAAGAAACCTTCAACGTACGTCGTGACGTTCTCCTCGGGGGAAAGGGCTTGCAGGGCCACGACTTCCCCCCATCTGTATTTTCTCCTGATCACCTCGAGGTCCTCCTCTACCACCAAAGAGGTAATCTCCCCGGTGGCCCGGAATATTGGGAGGTTTTCCCGGCGTAGCAATGCCCCTCGAGAATGTGTGCTCCGGGCATCGCTCCCCCAATGTCGGAGAAGGGCCGCTATCACTAGCCAAAGGCAGAATACATGAAGAAGTACCCTTCGCTTGAGCATCAGACGTCAAAGCAGCGGCCATGGCCACAGTAGAATACATGCGAAAAAAGAGAGTACCCAGACAGAAATTGCCTAGAAGAAAAGAAGCGGAGAAGCTCGCGGAGGGCACCTGGCTCTACAGAGGAGATGAGCTTAGCAAATAAGAAAGTGCAAAATTGTCGCTTGAGGGAGGGATAGACGAATATATAAGGGCCAGGCAATAACCGACCAAACTGCCCAAATAGGCCAATTAATTATGGTCGTGTTAACATCAGACTCCCTTTGGGGAATACAATAGCAGAATTACTCCAGATTCTCATGTGATTCGTGAAAACAGGAGGGGGCCTCGGGGAATACCCGATGTCGGTCCCTCAAGCTACCAACTCAACCTCGGCTACAAAATACAAAAGCACTCCAAAGGCCCAATATCCAGTGCTCTGAAGTAAGAAGAACTACCGAAATAAAGGCTCCCTTTATATATATTAACAAAACAGTTGTACATATTTGCAATGTTCGGAAGGGAGAACATATGAAACAAAAAGAGGAAGGGGCACACAAAAAAGAGAAGGGAGGCTCGGAGACTACTACTCGCTGCTATACTCTTCACCCTCGTTGGGGATGATTAAACGCTCCTGTTACTCCTCTATCTCATGGGCCTTGATTATGTCAACAGATAGATCGAACCCCTGGGCCTTGAGTTCTTCTAGAACCTCCCTTTTTCCTTTTGCCTTGGCGTGATCAACGACACAGACCAATTTCTGCTCAGCCGCCAAGGATATGTCACGAGCCATCACATGCACCGTGGCCACATCCACCTTGTAAGCAGTAGCATCTCGTTCCGCACCGAGCTTAGCCGCGCCCAAAGTAGCGATCTCCTTGCGAGCATTCGGAAGAAGGCTCCGTGATGTCACCAACTTCCCAGTTGCATTTTTATTCCGCTCCCTCAGCTCGGAGACCTCCGTTTCCAACTCAAAAATCCTCGAGTTTCCCCGGTCAACCTTCTTACGAAACAAAGCGACGAATATGTGAACACAAAACACATATATAGATGCCAAGCGGAGGAGCAAATATGAAAGAAAAAAGAGGAATACCTGTGCAGTAAGAGCGATCTTCTCCCGGAGTGCCGCCTCTAAAGTCGCTCGGAGCTCTTTCATCTCCTCATCTACCCGGATGCCTCGAGACTCACAATCTTACAATTTTGAAGCAATGGCATCACGCTATTTCTCGTGATGTGCGAGTTCCCCATGGAGCTATGATATGACACGATCGTATATCTCTTCGCGCTACAGCGCAATAAGGAAGTTGTGAAAAGTGATGAATAACGCTTAAAGGCGAAGAGAAACACTCAAAGAAAAATTGTCACCTACCGCAGGGATTTCTCCGCTGCATCGACGGCGTCAGATACGTCAAGATCAACCCCGTCAGGTACGTCATCGATGATGTTGGCTAAAATGCCTTCCCCTCTCAAAGAAGTGTCGGCCGTGGTACCAACCATCCTCTCAGCGTCTCTTAATTCTCCCGATGAGACTGAACAATTTCGGATGAAGTCGTTCGGGTTATCTACCCCGTCGAATAGCACCCTATGCTCCTAGAAGGCTCCAAACTCCATCCCATCCAATCCCGTAGCCCTGCTGACAGAAGCTATGTCGAATCTGGCCAAGCATTTTGAAACCACATCGGCGTCCTCACCAACAACCTCCGGCTCATTAGCCTTGCTGGCCCTAGCCGTCCCAAACTCAGCAGCCTCTGACCGGGGCACCTGCGAACCCCTCTCACTGGTCCTCGACCTCCTCCTCAGTGGACTGCCATCATTACCTTCTTCCCGCCTACACCGGGATCCGGGTCAGAGCTCGGGATAGCAGTCTTGTCAAGTCAGGCAACAGCCACTCTTATTTTCCTTTTCTTGCTCGTGCCGACCCCCAAGGCCTCCTTTTCACCACCAGGGGGTGGCCTCATCAGTATTTTTTCCCCAAGGCCTGCATCACCAGAAGCAGGTATGCCCTTGCTATGTGCTTCCCTCCTTGATTTCTGCATTCTGATAGTCTGAGACCCTTTTCTTCCTCTTCCCTTCCAATTCCATTAGACCCTACTCCAAATACTCCAGCCTTTCTATCGATTTTGTAGCCATTTCATTCTACTCGTTAATTGATTTCATATCAAATTTGTGTTTCTCCAAATGCTAGGCTTCGAATTCAAGGACCCTCTTGAGTAACCTCTCATACTTCACTTGTGCTTCAGTAACTTTATCTATGACCCTATTTCCTTGACCAATCCTTGGCTCGAATATTCCTGTTGTTTTATCCTTTAACCATGATGGGTAGAAGTACACATGACCCGCGTGATATCGATCTGGCTCAAGGTATCCTTTTCCACGATAATCTTCAAGTTCCACATATGTTGGGCCTCACATTTGTATGTAATGGCATCATCCTGAAAATCGGCTCTATAATGGCTCATTTTGGAGATCGTGGTATGACTTATTTTCTACCAGCTGTCACACCTCCTTTTTACCATCCGAGGGGGATATAAGGGAGTTTTTCCAATTTAACTGATATTAATCGAAATGAAATTATTTTTTAATTTTTTCAGAGTCGCCACTTGGGATATCTATGTTGTCCCAAGTTGCTAGTTTATTGTAAATCCCAAATCGAGGAAATTTCGACTTTATTTAAAAGACTGCGAAACCAGAAATTCTAGATAAGGAATTCTGTTAATCCGGGAAAAGGTGTTAGGCATTCCCGGATTCCATGGTTCTAGCACGGTCGCTTTAACTATTAATAATTAGCCTAATTATCTAATTTATTATATGTTTTAAACGTATTGTGTATTTTTAACTTTATAACCGCTTTTAATTATTTTAAACTGCTTTTTTAGAATTTATGGATTTATTTCTTGAACAAGTTACGATTATCGTATACTTGTTTGTTTTGGAACGAGGAAAAGCCCAAAATCATACACTATATTTAGCTTTAGACTTAAAATAAACATATTCTTTAACATGGTGCACTAATAGTCATTTTTCTTCAACAAAGTGGTGCACTTTTAATCATAACCCTAAACACCGTTAGCTTTTTTAAGAGATTCACCTCACGCGCCTGTCACATGATTTATGTTCCCTCCAAACGAATAGGTACTTCTCTCCGTCTTCTTTTCTTGGAAAGAGAGTTTCACGACCCAAACCCCGGTCGTGATGGCGCCCAACACCTTGTTAGGCAAGCCCGACCATTTAACATTTTCATACCAATTATTAAACTTTAAAATACCAATTAAGCATAAACTCTCATTTTCTTAATAACAAAAATAGTGCGGAAACCAAAATAACAGTAATAACAGCCCAATAGATCTGGCGTCGCAAGTCTGAGCCTCTAGATACAATTGGATATCATCCTATACATAAACAAGTCTAGTGCGGGAGCAAAAGAAATGGCAAGAGGAGAAAATCGGGTCCTGCGGACACCAACAGCTACCGCGAATACTCCAACACTGGACCGAGCAGCAGCAAATAATCCCAGCTTAACCTCTGTGGTCCCTGTATCTGCACACAAGGTGCAGGGAGTAAAGTGAGTACTCCAACTCAGTGAGTAATAGCAATAAATAACAACTGAAAGAAAGGAATCCTGTAAGAACACTATGCAGTTCTATAAATAACAGTAGGGCATTAACATTTGCTAAACAGGAAAATCTGGTAACAGTCTCCTACAGTCCAACAATTTACCAACACTACTGCGGTGTGCAGCCCGATCCTCACTAACATTGCTGCGGCGTGCAGCCCGATTCGATATAATATATAAAATGCTGCGGCGTGTAGCCCGATCCAATATAATATATATAATGCTGCGGCGTGTAGCCCGATCCAATATAATAGTCAACTGCGCTCACTGGGGGTGTGTGCAGACTTCGGAGGGGCTCCTTCAGCCCAAGCGCTATAATACTGCGGCGTGCAGTCCGATCCATATAATATATCACTGCGGCGTGCAGTCGGATCCATATATATATATCACTGCGGCGTGCAGTCCGATCCATATATGTGTATATATACTACTGCGGTGTGCAGTCCGATCCAATATATGTATGTGTATATACTGCTGCGGCATGCAGCCCGATCCGGTATATATCAAATACCCTCACTATGGGGTCCTTGACCCCTCTCAGTCAATATAGACTTGGCCTCTCGGGCCCCCTCAGCTAAGACAAGGTGTTCAACCCTAGGTATTACTCATTTAGAGTACAATTTGCTAATACCGGTTCATATTATGTTTTATAGTTAAGGATATAACTGAGAGTATGTGTTCAACAGGTAAAGGGCGGTCAATTAGCTCAACAGGCTCCCCTAAGGGTTCTACAGATCGGCACAAGGCCTCAAACATGGCAAATAGCCCAAAATGTACGGATATAAACTCAGTCTCAGTCAAGAAGTACAGTAAGTCCTCAATCGGGATGGACCGAGTCCAAATCCCTAGCAATAACATCACCACGCTCAACATACGATGCGTATCTCATCTCAACATAGCACCACATAGTGCAAATACGTGTTATCAAACCCTCAGTATATCATTTATAACCATTACTCACCTCAAACCGGCCAAAATCATAGCTGGCCTTGCGCTTTCCTCGCAAATCGACCTCCTCGAGTGTAGAATCTGATCAAAACCACAAGGAATAGGTTATAATAAGCTAATGGGACATAACCCAATTGAAAGAACTCGAAAAACACCCAAAAACACGAAGTTGGCAAAACTCGAGCCCCGGGCCCACTC
The DNA here is from genome assembly GCA_026770625.1 of Nicotiana glauca. NCBI lineage: Eukaryota > Viridiplantae > Streptophyta > Magnoliopsida > Solanales > Solanaceae > Nicotiana > Nicotiana glauca. The sequence continues at coordinate 32,270 of MU686831.1, forward strand.
CTAAAAAAATTACGAAATTCACATTTTCGGAATCCTCGTCTCCCCACGAGTCAGTACATATCAAATTCACAAAAAATCGGAGTCCATTTGACCCCTCAAATCACAAGCTAAAATTCATTCAAATTTCAAGCCCTAACCTCCATTTTTGCCTTAATTCCCTTGGATTTTCAGTGTAAATCCACGTTTTTACACCATAACAACATAATCTAAGACCAAGAATTCATACCTGATGAAGACCCTAGAAACCCTCTTCAAAAATCGCCTAAAATCTCCTTAGTCTGAGATGAATATGTTGAGTTGCTTCAAAAATTCGCGAAGGTGAAATTAAATACCCTTGAACAGCAGTTTCCGCTTCTGCGAAGTTGTTGTCGCTTCTGTGATACCGCTTTTGCGGTTATTCATCCGCTTCTGCGGTTCTATAACTTTTACTCAGGACAACTTCTGCGGTCAACAAATCGCAAATGCGGAACAGCTTCTGCGATCCGCAGGTCCGCTTTTGCGAAAAACTCCAGGCCCCTCAAAAACTAATTCTGCGACCTTGTGGCCGCATCTGCAGAACCGCTCCTACGGCTCCTTTTCCGCAGATGCGGAAATACCAGAAGCCTGAATACCAGACCTACTGCATGCTTTCCAAATTCCCGTTTAACCATCCGAAATCACCCCGAGGCCCGCGGGACCTCAACCAAAAACACCAACCTACTCCAAAACTTCATACAAACTTGTTCCAATCATCAAAACATACCAAACAACATAAAAATCATCCAAATCACCACAGATTCAAGCCTAAGTAAAATTAAAACTTCCGAAAATCACATTCGAACAAACACCCGACCAAACGACGTCCGAATGACCTGAAATTTTGCACATATCCAAAATCACCTAACGAAGCTACTGCAACTCTCGGAATTCCATTCCGATACCCGGATCAAAATCTCTCCTATCAACCGGAATTCGCCTAAATTCCAACTTCGCGAATTCAAGCCTATTTCTACACCGGACCTCCAAATTCAATTCCGATCGCTCTCCTAAGTCACAAATCCTCCCCCAAAGCTAACCAAACCATCGGAACTCACATCCGAGTCCTCTAACTATATAGTCAACTTCCGGTTGACTTTTCCAAAACAAGCTTCCTTCCAAG
>MU686832.1:14740-30720 GCA_026770625.1 Nicotiana glauca
ATATATATATATATATATATATATATATATATATATATATATATATATATATATATATATATATATATATATATATATATATATCTGTGTGTGTGTGTGTGTGTGTTTGTGTGTGTGTGTGTGTGTGTATTTTATTTTATTTAATTATTTTCGTTTTTTTTAATAATTTTAAAACTCCAATTTGAAACTATTCCCCAATTTGAATTGGTAATTCATTATTTTTTTTAATTTTGCTTTTTATTTTAAAATTATCTTAAAACTCCAACTTGAAACTACTTCACGATTTGAATGGGCAATTTTTCTTCTCTTTTTTCGTTTTCTTATTTCAAAATAATTTTAAAACTCCAATTTGAAACTACTCCCCAATTTGAATTTGTAATTTATTATTTTTTTTAATTTCGTTTTATATTTTAAAATAATTTAAAAACTCAAACTTGAAATTATTCCCACCAAATTTGAATGGGTAGTTATTTTTTATATATTTATTTTTCATTATTTTTTTATCATGTTTAATTATACGATATCTATATTTATTAACCCAAATAAAGTAATCAATTACTATATATATATATATATATGGTAGTTTATATATATGGTGGTTTTTTATTTTTATTTTTATTATTTTTATTTTTTATATGTATATTATATATGAATAGATTTTTAATTTTCTTATTTCAAAATAATTTTAAAACTCTAATTTGAAACTACTCCCCAATTTGAATTGGTAATTCATTATTTTTTTTTAATTACGTTTTTTATTTTAAAATAATTTAAAAACTCAAACTTGAAACTACTCCCACCCAATTTGAATGGGTAGTTTTATATATATATATATATATATATAAAATTTTAGTTTTTGTAATTATATTTTTTATATATTTAATTTTTATATGTATTTTTAAGATATCATTTGCTTTATTTTTTTTTTTTTGTATTCTTCATTTATGACTATTTGTTTATTATGATTTTAGTTATGTGTGTGTGTGTATATATATATATATATATATATATATATATAAAAGATATCTATATTTATTAATTTAAGTAGTGTAACTAATTAATTCAAAATTCAAAATTCAAAAAAAAAAATTAGTTAGAAAAGTAGTTTAATTTGTCTTAACAATACCACTTTGCTTTTTGTGGTTATGACACTTGTTTTAATGTAGTGCTTTTGCTTCTCCTATTCTATATAGGTAGATATAACCAAAATTAGACTTTTCGAAACCGTTCCAATCACATCGGTTTCTCCTCGGTATCGGTTCGGTTAATTTTCGATTTTTTAAAAATGTCATGTAAAATTCATCAATAGAAATAGAATGCAATAACATACATTAATTTACGGACATAGAAAACTCTCTAGATATTTTTATTGTTTAAAGGGTGATGAATTAAAAAAATGAAAGATGACTAGAGTATAGATTAGTGTTGTCAAAAGCATGCTTAAGCCCTGAAGCGAGGTTCAAAACATGTTGAGCGCTTTGCCTCGCTTTGTGGGTGCTTTAGTATCGCATCAAGGCTCTAAAGCATACTATTCCTTGCCAATGAGTGTAATCATGAAAAAGCGACATTAAACAATTGATATTTTACTTTATCGTAATTTTTTTCCAATTTCTTTGTCCATATATTTGTTATTCATGCTTATAATTATTAATCTTGGACTACATATATATATTTTTACTTTTTCTCCAGTTTTGCCTTTTTTTTATTAAAGTCCACGCTTTAATTGCGCTTTGCGCTTTTAGCCCCAACGGACCTTAGAATTTTTTTGCTCTTTTCGCCGTTGATAATATTGGTATACATCCATCAATTATTCTACAACAACGTAAAAGAAACCAAGCAAAGCAAAGAAAATATAAATCACATGAGTGTAAGAAAACATATTCAATACATTGTAATTTGCTACTCATAATCACTAGACTACTTTGTGTCTTGCTAATAAAGATACTTGAAATAATTTAGTTTACGTAGAAGTAGCATAATAGGATTTAGGACTTAGTATTTTGAGCTTACTTACTTGTTAGCTTGTAATAGTTTTCATAATTCTAATGCCCAAATAAAAATTTAATGCATTATTATTTTTAAATTTACTAAATAAATATATTTTTCACATATAAAATTTATTCGGTACAGTTTGGTATTTTTTCGGTTTATTTTTATAAAATAAAAAACCTACCCTAATGGTCGATGCGGTTATAGATTTATATAAAAACCTACGGTTTCTTAAAAAGAAACATAAAAATCGATTCGGTACGGTACAGTTCGGTTGGTTTATTCAATTTTTAAATATCCATTGACACCCCTAATTGATTATATGAACTACACATTCACTATAAAATATTGCTGCATTCCTTTTTTTTTTTCTTTTTTTTTACTAGGGAGTGCAGTAAAAAATGAAATTAAATGTGAATTCAAAAATTCCAACACGATATCCAACGCCTCAATATCGAATCAGATTATAATACCAATCACCAAATATCCAGCACCTCAATTTCACACTTAAAATTAATCTGTTCATGTCTTTATATTTTTTTTTATAAATAAACAATCCAAAAATTATTACCAATATATCCTTATAAAGTTCACAAATGAATTTTCAATTTTATAAGAAAATAGATGAAAATGGCTTCAAATTCAGCCACTTCTCTGTTCTTGAAACTATTCCTTATTACTTAAATAAAAATTTTGTATAAATTTTATACAATGTCTTTTATATATTTTGTATCTGATTTATATATAATAAAAATAAATTTCGTACATCTAATTATATATTATACAACCTATCTACAATTTTCATACATTATTTCTACCAAATTATATACAACTACAACATCATGCCACTTAAACACAATTTTTATACAATACGTTTTTTTGTATATTTTGTATCTGATTTGTACATAGTAAAAACAAATTTTATACCACTAATTATATATTATACAACTTATCTACAATTTTTATACATTATTTTTAGCCAGTTAAATACAAGTACAATATCACACAACTGAAATATAATTTTTATTCATTATTGTTCAACTTTCATATAATATTTAAATAAATAAAAAAATATATAAACAACAAAATATAATTTTACTACAACTTTACTACATTTTCTGCAGTATAGTGTATCTCACGTCTTCTTTTTCTTTTTCGAGTTTCAATCTGAAATTTAGCTAAAGTCAAGTCTAATCTTTACCAAAATACCCTCAAAATTGAGATATAAACTCCAAATCATATTCCTAATTGTTTGCAACAACACCTAATCCAAATTAATAAAAATTTTGAAAACCCAAATTCGAATTCAAATTTAAAAGCTTTTTAATGGCTGTAATTGGTGGAATTACTGCTATCTTTTCCTTTACTTTACATTACAAGAATTAGGGATTAAGAGATAGAGAAAGGCGTAGAGAGAATTCCCAATTGTTTGCAACAACACCCAATTCAAACAAATAATATTTTTTGAAAATTCAAATTCGAATCCAAAGCTTTAAAGCTTTTTAATGGTTGTCAGTGGTGGTGTCACGACCCAAAATCCACTAAGGGTCGTGGTGGCGCCGGACACCTCTGTCAGGCCAGCCAACTAACTTATCAATCAATTCTTCTTTTAATACTTTTGAAAATCTAAGGTTTTTCCTTCCATTTTTATAAATAAAAGTTCACTACTAGAATTTAAATTTAAATAATAACAATTAGTACAAATCCGTTGTAAACCATCCCAGAAACCCGGTGTCACAAGTACATGAGCGACTACTGATAAGAGAAATAAAGTACAACATCCGCCCGAAATACAGTGGACGGAAAGTAAATACAGTACATTGGAAGGAACTACTCTAGCTGCGGTCGCCTCAATGATGCAGCTCACCTAGTCCCAGCGTCATCCATGCTGCTACGCCCAATAGGCTACTAGAGGTATATATACATGTGCAACAAAAATATATAGAAGTGTAGTATGAGTACGTAATCAACGTGTACTCAGTGAGTGTCCCGTCTAATCCCGAAGGGGTAGAGACGAGATGGTCAACTTTGACACACTCTAATGGTCCAACGGTTATTTATTCTAAATATACTTATCGAACAGTGAATTTATTTTCTAACATGATTTTTATCCAGATAGAGGAAACAAGTAAACACGTAATTCCTTCATATGAAATTTTGCAAGATTTTTTTTCATTATTAATAAGATGATCTCGAGCCAGAGTGAGACATGTAATGACTTAAATAAGTCCAGGCAGCAATACAAGCATGCGCAAATCATACCGAGGCAACGGCCCGATCCAACAGAAATAAATGTGCACTTGCCGAGGGTCGACGGCGCGCCTATAGATGCATCTATTAATCTGCTGAGGCGTTCGGCCTGTTCCAAAATAAACACACACAGATAGACAATCAGTCAAGAAGTCAACATGGAGCAATTATCCAAGAAAGGCCAATTCTCTTTAAACATTTTGAGAAAACAAAGCTTAAGTCTTTTAGAATTTCATTTATTAGTTTAATGCGATCAATCACCCTGCTCGCGAATCATCCATGCGATGCAGGTACACGTAAGATACATGCTCAGATAGCCAATTAGAATTTTATCGAGGAATAATTATCCAAATAAGCCAATTCTCTGTTTAACAAATTCAGGAAATGATGTTTAATCTCTTTTTAAATTTGTTTACTAATCAAGGGCGATTTAAACAATCCAAGTCATCGATGAGTTCATAATTAATTCAAGTATAACATGCTGATGGGTCCTAACTACCCGGACAATAGCATAATAGTAGCTACGCACGGACTCTCGTCACCTCGTGCGTACGTAGCCCCCACAATTAGGAGCACATAATCATTCACTTCACCTATGGGGTAAATTCCCCCTCACAAGATTAGAAAAGAGACTCACCTCGCTCCGAAGACTCAAAACCGGCATTCTACATTCTTCCGAGGCCAATTGATGCACCACGCTCCAAGACTAGCCAATGGTTATGCAAATCCATTAATATATGCTCAAATATTCATTACAACTAATTTATAGCAATTCCTAACCCTGATTAGAAAGTTGACAAAAATGCCCTCGGGCCCACGTGCCCGGAATTTGGAATTTCTCGAAGATAAAGGTTACCCATGACCTTAGGAACTCAAATATACAATTTTCTCTTAATTCCATACTCAAAATCGTGGCTAAATTCTAAGAATATGATTTTCTAGGTTTTCCACCAAAACCCCAATTTTTATACTGATTTCCATACCTAAATCCATGTATAAACCTTGTATTTAACTCAAAGCTAACATAAATTACTTACCTCATGACAAGTGACGAAAATGGCGTCCCCAAGCTGCTCCCCATCGATCCAATGGAAGAAAAATGGGGTTGAAATGAGCTCAACCCCGAACTTAAAACATCCTCACTGCCCCAGTCATTTCCGCTTCTGCGAAAATATTTTCGCCTATGCGGTTCCGCATTTGCGGACAATAGGCCGCTTCCGCGGCTTCCCCTGGCCTATCCCCCTTTTTCTTATGCGATGCTCCTTCCGCAGATACGGTCCCACTTCTGCGGAACCTTGACCGTATCTGCGGCCCACGACCCTTCGAACCATTACGCTTTTGCGGTGCCCTCTACCGCTTTTGCGGATACCTGACCGCATAAGCGGTCCCTGCTCCCCTTCTCTCCCAACCGCTTCTGCGACTTCTTTCACGCTTCTGCGGGGCCGCTTCTGCGGTCCTATTTTCGCAGAAGCGAAAATACTAGCAACCAGATCCTTCAGCCTTCTTCAAAATTCCATTTTTGATCCGTTAACCACCCGGAATCCACCCGAGGCCCCCGAGACACAACCAAACCTACCAACCACTCCCAAAATGCATTATGGACTTGCTCGAGGCCTTAAATTACATCGAACAATGCTAAAACCAAGAATCACACCCAGATTCAAGCTTTTTGAGCTTTGAACTTTTCAACTTCTATTTTCGATGCTTAGACCTATCAAATCACGTCCCATTGACCTCAAATTTTGTACACAAGTCATATTTGATATTACTGACCTACTCTAACTTCCGGAATTGGGTTCTGACTCCGATATCAAAAAGTCAACCTCCGGTCAAACTTCCCAAAACCTTCAAATTTCTATCTTTAGCCAAATGGCTTCAAAATGACCTACGGACCTCCGAATTCACTTCCGATCGCGCTCCCAACCTCAGAATCACCATACGGAGCTATTCCCAGAATCGGAATCCCAAACGGACATCGATAACACTGAAATACACTTCAAGCCAAACTTAAGAAATTCCTTCTAAAATGCTTACTTCCACAATAGGCGCCAAAACGCTCCCGAGTTATCCAAAACCCAATCTGGGCGTCCGAAATCATCATACGAACCTGCTGGAACCTTCAAATCCTAATTCCGAGGTCGTTTACTCAAAATTCCAATCCTAGTTCATTCTTTCAACTTTAAGCTTCTCAAATGAGAATTTTCATTTAAATCTAACTCCGATCTTCCCGAATTTAAATTCCGACCATGCGAACAAGTCACAATACCCAGAATGAAGCTGCTCATGGCCTTAGACTGCTGAACGATGCGCTAGGGCTCGAAACAACCAGTCGGGTCGTTACATTCTCTCCCACTTAAACATACGTTCGTCCTCGAACGTGCTGAGAATTACACTGGAGTAGTCTGAAATCACTGTTTAGCACCTCATGCACCTTCCCGTGCTATCAAAACTTAGCTGAGCACATTAGCTTGATAGATTTTGAAGATATTCCCTTTTAATTCAAGCAAATAAGCCTTAGAGCCCAATTCCAACATCCGGAATTCTATGCCAGGCCTGTTTCCAGCATACGATCACCGTATCAATCACTGTACGCTGTACTCAAACCTGACTGCATAACTCTGCTGAATTCACACTTTGCATCACTTTACTCATAGGACCACAATAACATTTCTGTTTGAATTAATCGAAATTCCACGAATCCGATGCTCCAATTGCACCTCCTGACCTACATGGGTCTTGCTCTAACCTTAACAACACCGACAAGACGGAAGAGAGGTGCCGAAATTCATAACCAACTGTTGAATCAACAAATCATTGGGTTTATACTCCTGACATGAGTCATTGCCTCTTTCTGAAACATCTAATGGTCTTAGCTCCTTAATTCACTTCATATAATCCAATTGCATTGGTCCTAAATCTAATAATCTCGTCTCACCCAGTGCGAACTGCTCAGGCAATAAGTCACTCTGAATACAATCACAATCTCATATGATGCCACAATATGCTAATAGGCCACCAACCCGAACACAACACAAACGGGAAATCGAACTCTGTAGGGAATTACCTAACCCCCGCACTAATATGGAATTTCTTTAAAAGATAGGAAGCGAAACACACAAAGAAATAACATATAGAAAAACCAGACTCTACATCACACTGTTGCGGCACGCAACCCGATCTAAATAACATACCCATGGCAGCGTGCCACCCGATCCACACATAGATATCACATAAGGAGATTGCACTTCGAGCTAAATCTGCTCATTACAATAAAAAATAATGAATTTCGATCGCAAGCACGCTAAGTGCATAATACCATTCCTGAGAAAACACATAGCGCTGTAGGCTACAAAACTCAAGTAGAACTGAGGTGCGATACAAGATCTAAATCTCAAAAGACATCCTGCTCACATAACATCATCGCAATGCGGAACCTCAACATATAGGAATTTACTAAGCCATTTCACAACTCATACGGTGCAATACACTATTACCTGGAATAGCTGATGACAAAATAACACCCCGACTGTTCCTCCATAGGGAACGCTTGCTGAAGCGAACACAACTGGCCCGATATAAAGCCCTGGTCACACATAAATCAATCCACCGATCTCAAGCCGATTTCTAATTGCACCAACTTGGCCAATGACCTTTCAAAGGTCCATAGTAACCCCCTTTTTCCTCATATTACGTAAGAATAACCATCATAACCGGAGCAACCTCCTCAGTTCATAACCCAACCTACAAAGTGCCCTCTAGACATAAATTCTCAATTAATGATATTACCATAATCCTCATACTTGGTTTAAATCTTTAGCCAATCAAGTGACTACATGTCACACTTATACAATCTTCCCATGGGACACACTCCCAAAATCTTCCGAAATAAGTAACGGGTCCGCACATCTAAACCATCGGACGGACTAACGCTGAAAAGCGATCCAAAATCCTTAACCAGGATGCAAAACCTCTTCCTCAACACATCGATCTCCGGTGACGCTGAGGACAGTACCAATTTACTCTAATCATTCAACCCTTTCCTTGCTCATCCGAGCCCGTGACATCCTTGTCAACACTGAACTGCAACCTTGATCCTCACTTAGTACTTCTATGCTACTTACTGTACCCAACGTGCCAATATACGATAGAACACGATTTTCATCATAACTCCGAATTCATTAATATTTTCACATTTCATCATATAAGAACCTTGCACTTAACTCACTCCAGGAGAATCATAGCAGTATACCGGTAATTTCCCATAGCCGTAGAATATGAAAATCTGTAAGTAGTGGCCCAAGCCACCATAGCCCTTCTGGAATCTACTTCCACATAACAAGCCACAACAGAAGAATACCCCTGATAAATCATCAATCACGGCGGCCAAAAGGCCTCACACATACCCTCACAATTCATACACGTAACTTGATCTCGCGGACCGAACTGATCACTAGCCCCAATATGCAAATTCAACTATGGCTAGTCAATTTACCTTCTTCCAATTCCTCCTTGCTTGCCTTAAAAATAAGACTAACTCCATTCAACACATAACATACTCCCTCTACACTTACCCCGAGTGTCCTTGAATCGCGAGACCAGACTGTCTCAAATCCCTCTAACTATTTCATATCTTTCAGATGCTACACCACAAGTCAAAATTTCATAGAACATTCAGTGCCTCTTCCCATAAACTGCTACAAATCTTGATTCTTAACTGTACTTATAGGCTCGAAATCATCGAGCACCACACTTTAACTTCTGAATTTACTGGGACCATTACTGAGAGCCACCCACTCTGACTTGGTCCCAAGCATAACTCACTCCATAGATCTTATAACACACGAATCCTCTCTCGGCGAGGCACCTGGCGAAGATCACTTTCTCTGAAACTTGTATCCATACAAGGCATAAATCCTGAACCTTTTTCCAAGTCTGGACATGAGCCAATAAGGCCAACCATCGCATGTCTCCAACAATTCATTTGCTCGAATTACCACTTATGGTCTTTTCTCGTAGCTGAAATAATCCATCAATATGCTAATAACCAGAAATCACGCAAGAAGTTAACCATACAACCCAATCATAGGCGATGGGACTCTCCTACTTAGCTTGAAGCCATTATTCCTCCATTCTTGAGTTCGCCCGACCTTTTTACCTCTTATTGACATAACCTCCCGTCATAAGTTATCAAAATTTCTCGGAATCTTCCTGTAAATCCCCATCTTTCATATTTTGAATCATTAACCACATTCGCACGTCCGATCTCTTTGTTGAACAACCAATATCATTTCTTTGCAGAAGCTTCGCCAACCACGCGACCGCTAACCTGCTCACGGGGAATAACCCACCTAGGGGAAATCACCTCCCGACATCTTCCCACGTCACTGCACGAGGTACATTCACTATGATACCAATAGCCCATCCTGAGTCCGAGCTCACCTTCCAGCTGCACAAGTCCATTCGCTCCTCACGGACATCAGTTAAATATGCGGCAACATCCTTCCAATTTGAGGGTTATGCTGCACCCTTCTCCATTTCAAGCAGCTCCTTTCCGCCATATCAATCTTCTGCCGCATAATAGCCCATACTTCACATCATACCCGCAGGCTTCAATCACCAAATCATTAAAATCCCTAATTCGATCCAACTCTCCTTAAGGCGTGTAGTCATCCTACTACCAAGCCCATATGCAACACCCGCCACTCTCCCACTTTGGCAGAACTCATCTCCTTAATCGGTCACTCGACCTTGCTTCTCATACTTGGCCTTCTAGGAATTTTAAACACCACCTGACAACTCCCACATGTCCTTCCTCATACTTCGCTGCTCAATTGTTGCCTTAACTAAAATCTATCTTCGTGGCACTTGAATCTACCATTGCTGCTAACTTTAAACCTTTCCAAAGGTTATCTTTATCGAGCCGTCAACATTAGAAATTCTGATTCGATCTTAAACCACCGCATCATGCGATGTATGACAGTTGTACCTCCAATATTATTTCACAATATCTTGCCATAAAGGCAAATTGTAGCAGATTATAACACTGACAAGCTTAAAGCATTCCATTAGGACAACAGCACCCCCATATAGAGGAGAACTCCACCATGCTTGCAATTACCACATTTCATTACTTCCACCAGTCCCCATCTGACATACTTAGTTCGATTGACTTTCCCCTGCCGGGAATGAAACACTGAATCCCTTGATTATACGCTGAGTAAACCTCCCTTCAATTTCATTCACTGCCCCAACACGTGGGCAAACATCCCACCATCACAACAACACTGCGGAATAATTATTCGTAAGCATCATGGAAACCTGTGCCTAGCCTCAAGGCTTTTAAAAGTTCTGTTACTGAGCTGAAACAATATAATATCACTCCATAATGCGACTATAATAGTCCAATCAACTATACCGGGAAAATCATACCGCACCACATTTGTAGTGCCATTTCAATTCTTCAACTTTCGATTTATAACAAGTGCTCGCGTAAGATTGAGTAGGAATAAATCAAAGGCATAATCCTCAAAGGAGTCAAACCGCACGATAAGGAAACGAAGAATGGAAGTACTCCTAACAGCCCTGTAGCCTCCCGAGGATAAGTACAGACGTCTCCGTACCGATCCGCAAGACTCTACTAGACTTGCTCATGATTCGTGAGACTGACGGGAACCTAGTGCTCTGATACCATGTTGTCACGACTCAAAATCTACTAAGGATCGTGGTGGCGCCGGACACCTCTGTTAGGCCAGCCAACTAACTTATCAATCAATTCTTCTTTTAATACTTTTGAAAATCTAAGGTTTTTCCTTCCATTTTTATAAATAAAAGTTCACTGCTAGAATTCAAATTTAAATAATAACAATTAGTAAAAATCTGTTGTAAACCATCCCAGAAACCTGGTGTCACAAGTATATGAGCGACTACAGATAAGATAAATAAAATACAACATTCGCCGGAATACAGTGGACGGAAAGTAAATATAGTACATTGGAAGGAACTACTCTAGCTGCGGTCGCCTCAATGATGCAGCTCACCTAGTCCCAGCGTCATCCATGCTGCTATGCCCAATAGGCTGCTAGTGGTATGTATACCTGTGCAACAAAAATGCACAGAAGTATAGTATGAGTACGTAATCAACGTGTACTAAGTGAGTGTCCCGCCTAATCCTGAAGGGGTAGAGACGAGATGGTCAACTTTGACACACTCTAATGGTCCAACGGTTATTTATTCCCTATATACATATCGAACAGTGGATTTATTTTCTAACATGATTTTTTATCCAGATAGAGGAAACAAATAAACACGTAATTCCTTCATAAGAAATTTTCCAATATTTCTTTTCATTATTAACAACATGATCTCGAGCCACAGTGAGGCATGTAACGACTTAAATAAGTCCAGGCAGCAATACAATCATGCGCAAATCATAGCGAGGCGATGGCCCGATCCAACAGAAATAAATGTGCACTTGCCGAGGGTCGACGGCGCGCCTATAGATGCATCTATTAATCTGCCGAGGCGTTCGACCCGTTCCAAAATAAACACACACAGACAGACAATCAGTCAAGAAGTCAACATGGAGCAATTATCCAAGAAAGGCCAATTCTCCTTAAAAATTTTGAGAAAACGAAGCTTAAGTCTTTTAGAATTCCATTTATTGGTTTAATGCGATCAATCACCCTGCTCGCGAATCATCCATGCGACGCAGGTACACGTAAGATACATGCTCAGATAGCTAATTAGAATTTTATCGAGGAATGATAATCCAAATAAGCCAATTCTCTGTTTAACAAATTCAGGAAATGTTGTTTAATCTCTTTTTAAATTCGTTTACTAATCAAGGGTGATTTAAACAATCCAAGTCATCGATGGGTTCATAATTAATTCAAGTATAATATGCTGATGGGTCCTAACTACCCGGACAATAGCATAATAGTAGCTACGCACGGACTCTCATTACCTCGTGCGTACGTAGCCCCCACAATTAAGAGCACATAATCATTCACTTCACCTATGGGGTAAATTCCCCCTCAGAAGATTAGAAAGGAGACTCACCTCGCTCCGAAGACTCAAAACCGGCATTCTACATTCTTTTGAGGACTCCAATTGATGCACCACGCTCCAAGACTAGCCAATGGTTACGCAAATCCATTAATATATGCTCAAATATTCATTACAACTAATTTATAGCAATTCCTAACCCCGATTGGAAAGTTCACAAAAATGCCCTCGGGCCCACGTGCCCGGAATCCAAAATTTCTCGAAGATAAAGGTTACCCATGAACTTAGGAACTCAAATATATAATTTTCTCTTAATTCCATACTCAAAATCGTGGCTAAATTCCAAGAATATGATTTTCTAGGTTTTTCACCAAAACCCCAATTTTTATACTAATTTCCATGCCTAAATCCATGTATAAACCTTGTATTTAACTCAAAGCTAGCATAAATTACTTACCTCATGACAAGTGACGAAAATGGCGTCCCCAAGCTGCTCCCCATCGATTCCAATGAAAAAAAAAGGGGTTGAAATGAGCTCAACCCCGAACTTAAAACATCCTCACTGCCCCAGTCATTTCCGCTTCTGCGGAAATATTGCCGCCTATGCGGTTTCGCATTTGTGGACAATAGGCCGCTTCTATGGCTTCCCCTGGCCTAGTCCCCTTTTGCCTTTACGATGCTCGTTCCACATATACGATCCCGCTTCTGCGGAAACTTGACCTCATCTGCGGCCCACGACCCTTCGAACCATTACGCTTCTGCGGTGCCCTCTACCGCTTTTGCGACTCTACTTTTGCGGATACCTGACCGCATAAGCGGTCCCTGCTCTCCTTCTTTTCCAATCGCTTCTGTGGCTTCTTTCACGCTTCTGCGGGGCCGCTTCTGCGGTCCCATTTCCGCAGAAGCGAAAACACCATCAACCAGATCCTCTAGCCTTCTTCAAAATTTCGTTTTTGATCTGTTACCCACTAGGAATCCACCCGACGCCCCCGAGACCCAACCAAACCTACCAACCCACTCCCAAAACACATTACGGACTTACTCGAGGCCTCAAATCACATCGAACAACGCTAAAACCAAGAATCACACCCAGATTCAAGCTTTATGAGCTTTGAACTTTTCAACTTCTATTTCCGATGCTTAGGCCTATCAAATCACGTCCGATTGACCTCAAATTTTGCACACAAGTCATATTTGACATTACGGACCTACTCCAACTNTACGGACCTTTGAATTCACTTCCGATCGCGCTCCCAACTCCAGAATCACCATACGGAGCTATTCCCAGACTCGAAATCCCAAACGGACATCGATAACACTGAAATGCACTTCAAGCCAAACTTAAGAAATTCCTTCTAAAATGCTAACTTCCACAATAGGCGCCAAAACGCTCCCGGGTTATCCAAAATCCAATCCGGGCATACGCCCAAGTCCGAAATCATCATACGAACCTGCTGGAACCTTCAGATCCTGATTTCGAGGTCGTTTACTCAAAATTCCAATCCTAGTTCATTCTTTCAACTTTAAGCTTCTCAAATGAGAATTTTCATTTAAATATAACTCCGATCTTCCCGAATTTAAATTCCCACAATGCGAATAAGTCACAATACCTGGAATGAAGCTGCTCATGGCCTCAGACTGCTGAACGATGCGCTAGGGCTCAAAACGACCAGTCGGATCGTTACAGGTGGAATTAATTCTCTATATTGTTGGAATTAGAGAGAGAGAGAGAGAGAGAGAGAGAGAGAGAGAGAGAGAGAATAAGGATGAGAAATAATTAATTCATAATATAAAAGGATACTCATTTAATTCCTAAAGTGTATATAATTCGTATATTGTATATATAAGGTAATTAAATTAAAGATTGAGTTGGGAGGATAATAAAATTTCTAATAGTATATAGATATATAAAAAATATTATAAATTATTCAACAAAATCATAATCAAAAGAAGACTATGACTTTCACGTAAAGTAGGATAGATAGAGTACCACGACTTTCCTTAATTAAATCCATAATTATCCACACTTGTTGGTGAATTAGACAAAATTTCATGATGTAAACTGAGAAAAAGCATGACAAAGAACATTAGCAAAAAATAACAATAATTAAAATACGAAGTGGAGAACGGCCTTTGGCACATTATTAGGGTCACAGTAGTATGTTTGTCCAATGCGAATTAATTAATAGTTGACGGCATTAAACTGCCCAACGAAGATGCTTAACTAACTTAAGGGCATCTCCCACGTACATTATTTTTTGCACCAAATCTAAATGGAATTTTTATATTTCTATACAATATACGAAACCTAATTACTCTCAATATTTAAAGTTTGATATAATTATATTTAGTATTCCAAATTAACAATTCTATACCATAGTGTATTTTAAGGGTACAATTAATGCACCATATATCCCTCCTTAATTCAAGGTACCGTATATCTCACCCCTCCCACGTTTCTCTCTCCCAAACCCTCACCCTCACCCACGTTTATTGATGATAGGCTATAATTACATATTTTAGTCGCTTATTACACTCGAGTTTATTGCACTTTAATTGAGTTTGAGCTTTAATCGCTAGTGTTTTGAACTAATTGTGTGTTTTATACTTTGTAGGTGTGATTCCGAGCTATATAGATGTTATGGAATGCATTTAAGTGATTTGGAGATTTAAAGTTTGAGTAAAAGTTCAAGGAATTAAGCCGGGATCATGTTTTGCGGTCAAATTTGATAATTAAGTACGAACGAAGACTCGAGGAGGCATATTGCGCACTGTCGAATGAAATAGACATAACTTTTCGCTCAGAACTCCATTTGAGCTTCACAATATATGGTTGGAAAGCTAACTCAAAGGGCTAGAACTTTCATGTTTATATTTTCCAAATGCCAAACGGAAGAGGGTGAAACACCGCGATTACGGTGGGATCGCGGCAGAACCGCGGCAGAGTGTACTCGCGGACAACTGAAGAATCAGAGAGCATGTTTGGCCGCGGTTTGACCGCGACCGCAGCAGGAAGCGAAACTTTCAGGGACCAAAGTGCAAAACATGGGATTTTAAGCTCTAAACCCTATATTAAACAAAGGAGGCCGGCCAAGAACAAAGAGGGACATATTTTGGACAAAAATTAGACCAAAGGAGGCAAGAGACACTACTTTAGGGTTAGAAACACCCTTGGAGGCAAGAACACATTGGGAGCAAGGCGGAGAATTCTTCTACGAGTTTTTCCTTCATCTTCCTATTTTTTTATTGTTGGTTATGACTTTTAGTATTGTAGTTTTACATACTATTATGAATAGCTAATTTGTTATCTAGAGTTTTGATAGAACCTTTTGTAGGATAAATTCTTATTATGTTTTTATATAATTGAGGCATAGCTTTTCTCTATTTGTTCAACTACGCTTATATTCTCGTTGATTGAAAAGCTCTCAATTAGCTGTGCCTATTTAGTATGCATAATTCAGGAGAGAGTGCATATTTAGGTAATTATTGAATAACACTACTTCTAAAATATATGAGGGATCAATAACTGAGGGTTTAAAGGTGGGATTAGGGATAACGAAGCCTTGGGTGCGATCTGAAGTGAGCTGTATTAAAAGTCAGCTAGCGTAGATCGGGAGAGTGCGTCTAGTAAATTGTCGTAATTACTCGGGAAAGATTTACGGTAATAAGAGTGCTCATGATTGGTAGAGAATACCTAGGCGAAATTATAGAAGACATAGCGGGAAGGATTCCGACAA
>MU686832.1:35112-47277 GCA_026770625.1 Nicotiana glauca
CTAATTTGTTATCTAGAGTTTTGATAGAACCTTTTGTAGGATAAATTCTTGTTATGTTTTTATATAATTGAGCCATAGCTTTTCTCTATTTGTTCAACTACATTTATATTCTCGTTGATTGAAGACCTCTCAATTAGCTGTGCCTATTTAGTATGCATAACTCGGGAGAGAGTGCATATTTAAGTAATTATTGAATAACACCACTCCCAAAGTATATGAGGGATCAATAACCGAGGGTTTAAAGGTGGGATTAGGGATAACGAAGCCTTGGGTTCGATCTGAAGTGAGTTGTATTAAACTCCAGCTAGCGTAGATCGGGAGAGTGCGTCTAGTAAATTATCGTAATTACTCAAGAGAGATTTACGGTAATAAGAGTGCTCATGATTGGTAGAGAATACTTAGGCGAAATTATAGAAGACATAGCCGGAAGGATTCCGACAATTGGGGAAATTATAACTCTAGACCTCCTTGATCTTGTCTCTAACCCTTAGTATATTTAGTTGTTAATTTAGTAGTTTAATTTGTTAGTTAATTATTTAAACACAAGAACCTTAATATCNTATGTATAGGAAATGACTGATACTACCTGTAAACCAACGAGGATACAATCACCTTCAACCAAAAGAACACTAACAGCCAATGGCTTTGATGATTTGTTGCTTCTGTGTTGATCATTTGCACTTGAAATAGTTTCTGTTGTAGAAATTACAAAATTGGAACAATACGAGTTGCACTTTATCATCCCGTTCTCCAAGTCCGTAACAATACATATGCCATCAATTTTATAGTCTCAATTCTCAAACAATATCAAATGCTATAATCTATTACAATATTTCTTATTTTTATCACAATAATTGCGTTTTTTTCAGAAGATTTTGTAGAAGTTTTAGTCGTTTTGGATTTGTGAAAACATAAAATAATGCATCTAAATTCAGAATACAAGCTATCTACAATTCATCTATAAAATATCTACAACCTGGGTATATTGAATTTTAATATCCTAATTCCCATTTGATTGTAGTTTAATTGGGATTTTCAACATAATTGCGTTTTTTGTAGAAGATTTGTAGAAGTTTTAGTCGTTTTTGATTTGTGAAAACAGAAAACAAAGAATCTACAATTAGAATACAAATAATCTACAATTTATCTACAAAATATCTACAAACTGGGTACATTAAATTTTTATATCCCAATTCCCATTTAATTGTAGCATAATTATGATTTTTGACATAATTGCATCTTTTCATAAGATTTGTAGAAGGTTTAGCCCTTTTTTATTTGTAAAAACAGAAAATAAAGCATCTACAATCAGAATTCAAATAATCTACAATTTATCTATAATTTATCTACAATTTCTGCAATATGTCTTCTTCTTCTTCTTCTTCTTCTTCTTCTTCTTCTTCTTCTTCTTCTTCTTCTTAATGGCTGTCAATGGTGAAAAATATCTGGAAGAATATTTACTTCCATAATTCTAGCGCGCCTAAATAGGAATATCTGGAAGAATATTTAGTTCCAGATTTGTAGCGCGCCTAATTAGGAAGGAATCAACTCCTAATAATTGGTATTTAATGAATGATACATATTTTGTAGAATAACTGTGAACATGGCGGGTAAATATGAAACTATGCACATTTTTGGTAATAAGGTTTCATATATGGTATAGGAAGGAAAAAATCTCAATCTAAATTTGGTGTAAAATTTGTATTTTTTTGCTTCGATGGAACACCAAATCTTGCACCATTATAGTGCGTGAATAGTGTCGCACCGAATTTGGTACGACACTATTCATCAACACCAAATTTGGTTTATTATTATTTTATTCATCTTTTTATTTTTTTGAACTTTTAATTTATCATATATTGTGTATATAATTAATTTTTATATTAAGATCTTAATGATTTTAATTTTATATCCTTTTTTTTAGATATTAATTTTTGTAAATATTATATTTATATAAAATTATAAGTTAATTTTATTATTATTATAATTGTATAAAAAATATAACCATTATTGAAAAATAAAAAATACGAATGTAAGATATCTAATGTTGTAAAAAGATGCGCATTTCGCACCCCGTAATGCATTAATTGAGCATTCATGGGAGAATAGAGGCGAAAGTTGAATATTTATGTGGTACTTAAATTAAAATTGACTATGATATAATATTTATTTAATTATCTTTTATCAATAATTTCACTTTTAGTTGATTTATCCTTTAAAATAATTTTATAATAAATGATTATATAAGTGGTGAATGTGAATTATATATAATGAATATGAAAAAAAAAGAAGATAGAATTTGTTTGAAGGAAATAAAAATGAATTTACATAGAAGATAATAATATAATATAGAAGAGAGTGTAAAGCTTCGATTTGCACCAGAAATCAAAGAAGAAATTATACATTAGGACTTGAGAGAAGAAGGAACAATGAAAATTCTTTCGCTACTGAAGGTTATGGAGTTTTGTATTTTATATATAAGGGTAAAAATGTAAAGAGATAATGCTAATTATGTGAGCCAGAGAATAAGGATGGAAAATAATTGATTTATAATATAAAAGGATACTCATTTAGTTTCTAAAGTGTATATAATTCGTAAATTTGTATATATGAGATAACTAAATAGTGTATAGGTATGTAAAAAAAATTATAAATTGTTCAACAAAATCAGTATGTAAAAAAAATTATAAATTGTTCAACAAAATCATAATCAAAAGAAGACTATGACTTTCATAAGTAGGATAGATAGAGTACCACGACTTTCCTTAATTAAATCCATAATTATCCACTCTTGTTGGTGAATTAGGCAAAATTTCATGATGTGAACTGAGAAAAAGCATGACAAAGAACATTAGCAAAAAATAATAATAATTAAAATAAGAAGTGGAGAACGGCCTTTGGCACATTATTAGGGTCACAGTAATATGTTTGTCCAATGCGAATTAATTAAATAATTAATTAATAGTTGACGGCATTAAACTGCCCAACGAAGATGCTTAACGAATTTAAGGGCATCTCCAAGGGTGCATTTTTTTGGTGTAAACTTTGATTTTTTTTGCTCCAAAGGAACACCAAATCTTACATCATTATAGTGCGTGAATAGTGTAGCACCAAATTTTGTGCGACACTATGTTAGTATACTGTATTTGTAAAATAATTTTAAAAATATAAATGAATATAAACAGAAATGACAAAAAATCAATTCGAGCCCACTGAATTCACAGTGTTTCCTTAAGGGATTTAATCCTCTCCTAGTACCCAAGATTATGGATTATTTCCTTCCAGGATAGAATGAATTACACACTGGTGCAGTGGTACTGCAAACCCCAGTGTTCCAGCAAACACAAAGTTCGGAAGCAACTCATATTTACTTTTA
The DNA here is from genome assembly GCA_026770625.1 of Nicotiana glauca. Classification (NCBI taxonomy): domain Eukaryota; kingdom Viridiplantae; phylum Streptophyta; class Magnoliopsida; order Solanales; family Solanaceae; genus Nicotiana; species Nicotiana glauca. The sequence continues at coordinate 38,489 of MU686832.1, forward strand.
CTTTGTTTGATGCTAAAAGTATGCAGAAGAAAGAGAAGAAACTCAAAAAATCGTAGTGAAATTCTGAGAAAAATAGTCTTGTATTTATAACCAAAGTTGGGCTGAAATTTGAAGAGTCTTCAGAGTGGTTGTTTATGCAAAACGGCCACATCATAAATGTCATTACATAAATGGCCATTTACTCAATAATAAAGAGGAAAAATAAAGAGGGAAAATTGAAGAGGGTAGTTAATTTTCTGTTACCAAAATAGAAAAACGGACTGGATTTAATATTAATATTCTCTTATTAAAATAAATATTTAATAAAATTTCTGTTAATATTTTACTATTACCAAATAAATTTGGTCCAAAAAGTTAATCAATCAATCAATCGATCATTTGACAAAATTCAAATTCAAATCTAAATCCAAATCAGAATACGAATCCGAATCTGAGACGAGCAAGCGACGACGACGGCGGCGGCGATACGAGGCTTGCCGTCTTCTCAACTCTTTAAGAGCTAAAAGAAGAGCAATTGCTTATATACCCATAAAAAATTTCTTCCTCTTCCAATATGGGATAATGTCCATTTGCCAAGGGGGGAAACTAAAAATTTTACTCAAAAATTTTATTTTCCTCTATTTCTCATTCACCCTCTTTTAATTATTTAATATATTAATTAAATACATAAAAAATCCAAAAATTCTTCGCATGAATGGGGAATGACTATATCACGGAAGTATGCATGAAAAACTGTGTGATTTGCAAGTAAGTATTAATTGCATCTGGATAAGTAGGTTTCCCTTTGAACTTTTCGTAGTGAACTTATGTCGGATATACTCGATCAATCGGTAAATTTGATTTTTTTTAACCGTCGAACTTTGGTGTATACCTAGATAACCACAAGTCACACAACCAACCCTTAACCTTCTTTGATTCTCACTGTTATGTTCGTTTCAGTTGTGAACACCGCCTGATTTTATAAATAAGTAGTGAACTGGTCCTACGAAGTTCTCCTTGAAGCGGCTAACACTTCACACTTATATAGGTGATTCCTAAACGTGTCATCCCGTAGATACGCTATATAATATACCCCTTATCAAATCTAGAAATTATTAAAAAGCCTTAATGTTTTATCCTTGGTACTGAACATTGTCTCATCACGAGAATGGACCAAAAGTTTATTTGACAATGTTGAACCTTTATCAATGACTTTGTTTGATCTCCTTGAATATAGATCTTGGGATCTCCAGTCTTCTAGGTAGAGTTACCACCACTATAACTTGTTATCGGCCACAGTCCCATTCCCCTTGATGATTTCTGAACTACCTCTCTAGTTAGGCCTTTTGTAAGTGGATCCGACACATTATCACTTGACTTTACATAGTCAATCGTGATAATTCCTCTAGAGAGTAATTGTCCAACGGTTTTATGTCTTCGTCGTATAAGACGAGATTTACCGTTATACATAACATTCCCAACCTTCCAATTGCCGCTTGACTATCACAATGTATGCATATTGGTGCCAACGGTTTTGGGCCAAAGTGGAATATCTTCCAAGAAATTTCGGAGCCATTCAGCTTCTTCGCCGGCTTTATCCAATGCTATGAACTTGGCCTCCATTGTAGAGCGGGCAATACAAGTTTGTTTGGATGACTTCCAAGATACTACTCCTCCACCAATAGTTAATACATATCCACTTCTGGACATAGAATCAGTTGATCCGGTGATCCAATTTGCATCAAAGTATCTCTCAATGACCGCAAGATATTTACTGCAAAGCAAAGTCCTAGGTATGTATTAAATACCCCAAAACTCGTTTCATGGACATCCAATGAGATTGACCTGGATTGCTCGTATATCGACTCAATTTATTTATAGCACAAGCTATATCTGGTCGTGTACAATTCATGATGTATATTAAGAAACCCAACATACGAGCATAATCCAATTGTGATATGTTTTGGCCTTTGTTCTTTGCTAATGCAAGATTCACGTCAATTGGAGTATTTGCAACTTTAAAGCCCACGTGCTTGAATTTTTCAAGTACCGTCTTAATATAATGAGATTGTGACAACGCTAGACCTTGAGAAGTCTTATGGATCTTAATTATCAGAATTAAATCAGCAACACCCAAGTCTTTCATATCAAACTTGCTAGTTAACATACGCTTAGTAGCATTTATGTTGCCAATGTCATTAGTCATTATGAGCATATCATCCACATATAGGCTAACAATGACTATGTGATTCAGAACATTTTTAATGTACTCACATTTATCACATTCATTTATCTTAAATCCTTTTGACAACATTGTTTGGTCAAATTTCACATGCGATTGTTTGGGTGCTTGTTTTGGTCTGTAAAAGGACTTAACAAATCTACAGACCTTCTTTTCTTTACCTGGAACCACAAACCCTTCAGGTTGTTCCATGTAGATTTCTTACTCCAACTCTCCATTTAAGAAGGCCGTCTTAACATCCATTTGATGAATTTCAAGGCCATAAACTATAGCTAACGCTACTAACATTCTTGTGGACATAATTCTTGTAACTGGAGAGTATGCATCAAAATAGTCAAGACCTTCTCGTTGTCTATACCCTTTGACTACAAGTCTTGACTTATACTTGTCAATAGTACCATCATCTTTCATTTTCCTCTTAAAGATACATTTAGAACCCAACGGTTTATTTCCAGAAGGAAGACCAACCAATTTCCATTTATGGTTGTTCAGTATGGATTCTATTTCACTATTGACTGCCTCTTTCTATAACAATGATTCCGAAGAAGTCGTAGCTTCTTTAAAAGCTTGAGGCCCATTTTCCAATAAGAAAGTCACAAAATCTGGTGCAAATGAAGTAGACGTATTTTGACGTTTAATACGTCTTGGATCCTCATGGTTAAGTATACTTTCTTTTGTTTCTTCCCGAGGTCATTTAGATCCTTTACCAATCGACTCGAATTCCTTTTTATACGGATATATATTTTTAAAGAACTTTGCATTATCTATTTTATAACCGTATTATTATAAATGTCGAGATTTTCTGATTTATGAATCGGAAATTGATATGCTTTACTATTAGTCGCATATCCTATGAAAACACAATCAACGGTTTTAGGTTCTATTTTCACCCCTTTTTGGTTTAGGAACTTTCACTTTTGCCAAACATCCCCACACTTTAAAATAATTCAAGTTGGGCTTCCTTTCTTTCCATTTTTCATATGGAATGGATTGTGTTTTGCTAAGGGGTACTCGATTTAGTATTCGGCTAGCCGTAAGAACAACTTCTCCCACAAGTTCTGTGGCAAACCAGAACTTATCAATAATGCATTTATCATCTCCTTTAATAAACGATTCTTTGTTTCTGCAATCTCATTGGATTGGGGCGTGTAAGTGGCCATTGTTTGATGAATAATTCCGTATTATAAACATATTTGTTCAAAAGGAGATTCATATTCACCACCCCTATCACTTCTTATCATCTTGATTTTCTTGTTAAGTTATGTTTCAACTTTATTTTTGTATTGCTTGAATGCGTCTATTGCTTCATCTTTACTATTAAGTAAGTAAACATAGAAATATCGAGTACTATAGTCAATAAAAGTTATGAAATACTTCTTTCCACCGCGAGATGGTATTGACTTCATGTCACAAATATCTGTGTGAATTAAGTCTAAAGGATTTGAATTCCATTCAACTGACTTATAAGGCTGTTTAACATGCTTAGATTCCGCACATACTTGACTTTTTGATTTGTCACATTCAAACTTGAGCAATACTTCCAAATTAATCATTTTCCGTAAGGTTTTATAATTGACATGACCCAAACATATATGCCATAATTCATTTGACTCAAGTAAGTAAGACGGAGCTGAAATTTTATTATTATTTTCAACAACCATTACATTCAGCTTGAAAAGGCCCTCAGTGAGGTAACTTTTCCTACAAACATTTCGTTCTTAATTATTACAAATTTATCAAAAATAAAAACACATTTAAAAATATTCTTAACAAGAAGTCCAGTAGAGACTAAATTTTTCCTAATCTCGGGAACATGAGGACGTTGTTTAAAGTCGCTACTTTGCTGGAAATCTTTTGAGAAATATCTTCCCACATCCTTCATTCTTGGCCTTTGAAGCATTTCCCATAAAAATCGTTTTATCGGGTCCAACAGGAGCATAAGTAGAAAAATCTTCTCTAACAGCACAAACATGGAGAGGCTCCAAAATCAATCCACCACTCTTTAGGATTTCCCACCAAGTTGTATTCGGAACGCATGACACATAAGTCATCAGCATCATCATGCTTTTCAACCATGTTTGCCTTACCCTTCTTCTTGTCTTTCTTCGAAGCACGACACTCCGTAGATATTATCCGGTTTTCCCATAATTGTAGCAGTTTCCACTGAACCACTTCTTGCTTGGGTTGTATTTCGATCCAGAAGCCTTCTTCCTCTTTTTGTTCTCTTCAACAATATTTTCTCCCATTACTGTTGAGTTCCCACGGCCTCTCTTTTCAGTGGCTTTGTTGTCCTTTTCGATTCTCAACCGAACAATGAGATCTTCAAGGGACATCTCCTTGCGTTTGTGTTTCAAGTAGTTGGTGAAGTCCTTCCACAAAGGAGGCAACTTCTCAATCATCTCTGCTACTTGGAATGCTTCATTGATGACAAGACCTTATATGAAATTTCTGTTAGTAAAAATACTAAGATTACTACTTTCAACAACAATATTAATTTGATTTATTCCTTCGGCAAGGAGATCATGAATAATCACTTGCAATTCCTGGACTTGGATAATAACAGACTTGCTATCTACCATTTTGTAGTCCAAAAACTTTACAACAACAAACCTTTTCAACCCGGTATCTTCGATTTTGTATTTCTTTTCAAGCGCAGTCCACAGTTTCTTTGACGTTTCTACGCCACCATCGACGTTCTACAAAGCATCATCCAGTACACTTAGAATATTATTCTTGCACAAAAAATCTAAATGCTTCCACGCCTCAATTACGAGAAAGCGTTCAGTTTCTAGAGTTTCATTGGACAACACAGGAACGTCTTCCTTGATGAACTTCTGGAGACTTAGACTAGTCAAATAGAAGAATATCTTTTACTGCCAGCGCTTGAAATCAGTCCTGAAAAATTTTCTGGGTTTCTTCATCGGTGCCAATGCTACCAGTGTTGTTTGGCTCGTTGAGGCATTGGCAGTTAACATTGGAACAACTTGGTTTACGTTATCATTAGTCATTTCTGTAAAAGAATGACAGAAATATTAAAATCACGTAGATTTTAATCTCCAATAGAGTACAAAATCACAAAGGTTTTACTCTACAAAAATAGTAAGTACAAATACGGAAAATATAATAAATTCTTTATGTTTGTTAGTATACTGTATTTGTAAAATAATTCTGAAAATATAAATGAATATAAAAAGAAATGAACTTAAACAGAAATGACAAAAAACCAATTCGAGCCCACTGAATTCACAGTGTTTCCTTAAGGAATTTAATCCCCTCCTAGTACCTAAGGTTATGGATTATTTTCTCCCAGGATAGAAGGAATTACACACTGGTTCAGTGGTACTGCAAATCACAGTCTTTTAGTAAACACAAAGTTCGGAAGCAAAACACACTTACTTTTGCTTTGTTTGATGCTAAAAGCATGCAGAAGAAGGAGAAGAAACTCAGAAAATCATAGTGAAATTCTGAGCAGAATAGTGTTGTATTTTTAGCCAAAGTTGGGCTGAAATCTAAAGAGCTGCAACTATTCAGAATGGTTGATTATGCAAAACAGTCACATCATAAATGCCATTACATAAATGGCCATTTACTCAACAATAAAGAGGTAAAATAAAGAGGAAAAATTGAAAAGGGTTGTTAATTTTTTGTTATCAAAACAGAAAAATGAACTGGATTTAATATTAATATTCTGTTACTAAAACAGAATATTAATGACATTTACAACAAATTTAATATTCTGCTGTTGTTGTATTAAAACAAATATTTAATAACATTTATGTTAATATTTTACTATTAACAAATAAATTTGGTCTAAAAAGTTAGTCAATCAATCGATTATTTAACCAAATCCAAATCCGAAGCCAAAGCCGAAGTCGAAGTAGAAGCCGATCCGTGCGACGACCACGACGACGACGATGGTGAAGACGATGGTGCGAGGCTTGCCTTCTTCTCAACTATTTAAGAGCTAGAAGAAGAGCAATTGCTTATATAACCATAAAAACCCTCTTCCTCTTCCAAAATGAGACAATGTCCATTTACCGGGGGGAGAACTTAAAATTTCACTCAAAAATTTTATTTCCCTCCATTTCCCATTCAACCTCTTTTATGTATTTAATATATTAATTAAATACATAAAAAACCTAGCAATTCCCCACATGAATGGGGAATGGCTCTACCAAGGAAGTATGCGTAAATAACTGTGTGATTTGCAAGTAAGGATTAATTGTATCTGGATAAGTAGGTTTTGCTTTGAACTTTCCTTAGTGAACTTATGCCAGATATACTCGATCAATCGGTAGATTTGATATCTTTGAACCATTGAACTTTGGTATATACCTAGACAATCACAAGTCACACAGCCAACCCTTAACCGTCTTTGGTTCTCATTGTTGTGTTCGTTTCAGCTGTGAACACCGCCTGGTTTCATAAGTGCGTAGAGAACTGGCCTTACAAAGTTCTACTTGAAGCGGCTAACCCTTCACACTTACATAGGTGATTCCTAAACGTATCATCCCGCAGATACACTATTTGATATACCCCTTATCAAATTTAGAAATCATTAAAAAGCTTTAATACTTTATCCTTGGTACTGAACATTGTCTCATCACGAGAATGGACCAAAAGTTTATTTGACAAAGTTGAACCATTATTAATGACTTTGTTTAATCTCCTTGAACCTAGATCTTGGGATCTCCAGTCTTCTAGGTAGAGTTACCGCCACTATGACTCTTTCTCGGCCACAGTCCCATTTCCCATGATGATTTCTCAACTACCTCTCAAGTTAGGCCCTTTGAAAGTGGATCCAACACATTATCATTTGACTTGACATAGGCAATCGTGATAATTCCTCTAGAGAGTAATTATTTAACGGTTTTATGTCTTCATTTTATATGACGAGATTTACCGTTATACCTAACGTTCCCAGTCTTTCCAATTGCCACTTGACTATTACAATGTATGCATATTGATGCCAATGGTTTGGGCCAAAATGGAATATCTTTCCAAAAATTCCGGAGCCATTCAGCTTCTTCACCGGCTTTATCCAAGACTATGAACTCAGGCTCCATTGTAGAGCGGGCAATACAAGTTTGTTTGGACGACTTCCAAGATACCGATCCTCCGCCAATAGTGAATAGATATCCACTTTTAGACTTGGAGTCAGTTGATCCGGTGATATAATTTGCATCAAAGTATCCCTCTATGATCGCAGGATATTTACTGTAGTGCAAAGCAAAGTCCTAGGTATGTATTAAATACCCCAAAACTCGTTTCATGTCCATCCAATGAGATTGACCTGGATTGCTCGTATATAGACTCAATTTTCTTATGGTACAAGCTATATCTAGTCACGTACAATTCATGATGTATATTAAGCAACCCAATACACGAGCATAATCCAATTGTGATATGCTTTGGCCTTTGTTCTTTGCTTATGCAAGATTCACATCAATTGGAGTCTTTGCAACTTTAAAGCCTAAGTGCTTGAATTTTTCAAGTACCATCTTAATATAATGAGATTGTGACAACGCCAGATCTTGAGAAATCTTATGGTTCTTAATTCCTAAAATTAAATCAGCAACTCCCAAGTCTTTCATATCAAACTTGCTAGATAGCATACGCTTAGTAGCATTTATGTTGGCAATGTCATTACCCATTATGATCATATCATCCACATATAAGAAAACAATGACTATATTATTTGGAACATTTTTAATGTACACACTGTCACACCTCTTTTTTACAGCGCTTGCACCCCGGCGAAAGGGATATAAACATAAAAGAGTTTTTCCAATTAAAGGACGGTTGAAACGGAATTCTTTTATTTAAAAGATTCAGAGTCGCCACTTGGGAGATTTATGGTGTCCCAAGTCACCGGTTTGAATCCCGAGTCAAGGAAAGGGTTTGACTCTGTATTACAGTCGCGAACCAGAAATCCGGGTAAGGAATTCTGTTAACCCGGGAGAAGGTGTTAGGCACTCCCGAATTCCGTGGTTCTAGCACGGTCGCTTTAACTGTTGTATTTTTTTTTTATCTGATTTTATTACATGCTAATTTTTGTGCTTTTATTTATAAACTTTAATTTTTATCTATTTAAAAGACTTGCGACATTGTGAAAGTACGTTTTTGAACACGTTGCCATCAAGGCACCCGTTTTCGTTAATGCACTTCGACTTTGTCGAGATTTGGATTTGGGTTGCAATCAATGCACACCCATTTTTAAGGAAATAATGTTAATTAATTCGTGCCTAAAGGTTCTATCGTAGTGATATTTGGGAGGGGCCATTGAAATTTGCTAAAATAGCCACTCTAAATTCTAACTAATTTTTAATAGATAATTGTCGAGGGCCCCGCAATTATTTTAGGTTTAGCGAGGCTCATCTCCAAATTTAGCTATTTTAATTATTATTATTTTATTTTTAGGAATTACGACGTCATGAAAATGTATTTTTTAATCTCGTTACCACCAGGGTACACGTGATTTTCAGCACATTTCGATTTCGCCGAGATTTGGATTTGGGTTGCAATCACTGCACACCCGAATTTTAAGGAAGTAATTTGATTAAAATCG
>MU686834.1:19748-77148 GCA_026770625.1 Nicotiana glauca
GAGCGACTATTGCTCCGTGTATCGCCTATGAAGTGCGTGATGAGATTTGGGAAGAAGGGCAAGCTTAGCCCTAGGTTCATTGGCCCATTTGAGATTCTTGATCGTGTGGGAGAGGTGGCTTATAGACTTGCCTTGCCACCTAGCTTGTCAGTCGTGCATCCAGTGTTTCATGTGTCTATGCTTCGGAGGTATCCCGTCGATCTTGCCCACATGTTAGATTTTAGCACTGTCCAATTGGACAAGGATCTGTCCTACGAGGAGGAGCCGGTAGCTATTCTAGACCGGCAGGTTCGACAGTTGATGTCGAAGAGTTTTCCTTCAGTGCGTGTTCAGTGGAGAGGTCAGCCTCATGAGGCATCGACCAGGGAGTCCGACTCTAATATGCAGAGCCGCTATCCTCATCTATTTCCTGACTCAGGTACTTCTTTCTTTTGTCCGTTCGAGGACGAACGGTTCTTTAAGAGGTCGAGAATGTGACGACCCAAAGGGTCATCACCGTATTTCTCTCTTTTCCGCGCTTCCGAGGCCTTAGAAACCTCGCTTTTAGTTGCCTCGATTTGCGTGCGCATTCCAGGTGCGAAGCCAAAATTTTTTTATGTTAAAATATGTGAAATTTGTGAAAACTTTGAAGAATTTTGATATTAATATTGATATAGTTGACTTTGGTCAACATTTTGGGTAAACGAACCCGGAACCATGATGTGACGATCCCGGGAGGTCCGTAGAAAAATATGGGACTCGGGCATGTGCCCGGAGTCATAATCCGAGGTCCAGAACCCGAGTAAAAGAATTTTTCTGTTAAATTATTTTCTGAAATTGTTAAGGAAAATTGAAAATGAAAATGAGTTAGAAAATATAGGTATCGGGCTCGTATTTTGGTTCCGACGCCCGGTGCAGGTCTTAAATATGCGTTAAGCGCTTTCTGTAAAATTTGGTCGAAATCGAACGTCGTTTGACGTGTTTCGGACCTAAATATCTAAAGTTAGAGGTTGATGAACTTTGAAATGAAAATCATAAGTTTTGAGGCTTGATTCTATGTAAATGATCTTATTTTGGCGATTTGATCGAGCGAGCAAGTCCGTAGAATGTTTTTGAGGTTGTGTACATGTTTGGTTTGGAGCCCCGAGGGCTCGGGTGAATTTTGGATATTTTTGAAAATCTGGTATGCTGGCTTCTGTGATCTTCGCAAATGTGAAGATAGGGCTCGCAATTGCGAGTTGGTAAATGCGAACATTCAATCGCAATTGCGAAGATGAGGATTTCTGCATGGGATCGCAAATGCGATCTTTTCCTCGCAAATGCGAATCAAGGGGACCAAAGCCGGATCGCAAATGCGATCAAAAGTTCGTAAAAGCGAACCCTGGCCCCCAGACCCAAGTTCGCAAATGCGAACTAAATTGTCGCATTTCCCAAACTTGCATTTTCGCAATTGCGAACCTAGGTTCACAATTGCCATATCCGCAGCCCAACAATTTTTATACATAGTCGAAATTTCATCACTTTTCTTCATTCTTTCAAAACACAAACACCATAGGCGATTTTTCAAGCACAAACCTTCTTCCAAATCATTTGTAAGTCAACTTTTACTTAATTTCTTCAATCTTTAATATCATTCATCATGTTTTCATCTTAAAATCAAGGTTTTTCATGGGTAAAAATGGGGATTTCTGGTAGAACCTAGGTTTTCTTAAAATTGGGGATTTGGACCTCAATTTGGGGTCCGATTTCAAAACAAATCATAGATATGAACTCGTGGGGTAATGGGTAATCGAGTTTTTGTTCGAACTTTGGGTTTTGACCACGTGGGCCCGCGGGGCATTTTGGGAATTTTTGAGTAAAACTTGGGAAATTCATTCTTATGCATTCAAGTTGATTCAATTAGCATTTGTTGATACATTCAAGTAATTTGTGACTAGATTCGAGCGGTTTGGTGGTGAATTCGAGGGGTAAAGCTATTCTAAAGGATTGGGTTGAGTTTGGAGCATTCGAGGTAAGTGTTTGTTCTAACTTTGGCTTGAGGGATTAGGATTAGGGTATTATTTGCTATGTGCTAAATGTGGAGTACGGTGTATAGGCATGGTGACGGTTATCTATACACCGGAGTCTAGCATGACCGTGAGTCTTATATGTGTTGGATTCAGATTTAATGGTACATTTTTCTCGCTTGGGTTGATAAGCATAATATATTGTGATTGGTTTGGCTTTTGGAGCATTGGCTCGGACTAGAAATTGTTACCCGAGAAATAGATGATTCAAGGTGGAACGTGTAGCGATTAGTCCCTTGCCGGGACGTAAGTATTTATTGTATTCTCCCTTGCCGGGATGATTGAATTGCTAATTGTATTCCCTTACCGGGATTTTCTTGTGATTGTTGTTACTCCCCTCGCACTTGAGTTGCGGTCGTTGTTTGGGTGAGTTCTTGGTATTAAATATTGAGGATCGGGTTGCATGCCGCAACGGTATTGATGAATATTGAGGATTGGGTTACACGCCACAACGGTATTGATTGTTAAGGATCGGGTTACACGCCGCAACAGTGATATATGTTGAGGATCGGGTTGCGCGCCGCAACGGAGTATGGATTGAGTGTATTGTGTTCGTACGTAGAGACTTTCTATGTTCTCCTTATCAATTGTTATTGTTCAGCTTTACTTCTTTATGGATGATTTATATATTTAGACTGTAGAACCCCACAGCATGTTCCCCCCCCCTAACTGTTTAAATTAGTGTATTCCCTGTTATTGCATATATATATCTATACAGGTTATTAGTGGTAGGTCCTGTCTAGCCTCGTCACTACCTCGCCGGGGTTAGGCCAGGCACTTACCAGCACATGGGGTCGGTTGTGCTGATGCTACACTCTGTGTATTTCTTTTGCACAGATCAGGACGCAGCTTTCGGACCGCATCAATATTAGATCGGGAGCAGACCTTCAGTCCAGGGACTCTTGAGGTAGCCTTGCTAACGTCCGTAGGCCCGGAGTCTCTTCCATCTTTATTCAGTTTGTTAACTCTTGTATTGAAATAGACTGCTATGATTTCTTTCAGACATTGTATTTAGTAATCTTAGAAGTTCGTGAGCTAGTGACACCTGGTTCTGGGTAGAGATATGTTTCAAATTTCTGCATTTTTGGTTTCAATTTTTATTAAGCTTAAAGTCTTCCACACTTATTTAATAGATTTCCATTTATTTATATTGTTTATATTTATCAGAGAATGTTTAAAGTTTGGCTGGCCTAGCTCCGTTAATATGCGCCATCACTATTTCCGACGGTGGAAAATCTGGGTCGTGACAGAAATGTTCCTAGCATGAAAACATTCTATTGCACCAATGTTTCCTTCATTCGACATCCACTCAAACTAACAATATACTTGACTTATCCATGTTGGCCACCATCTCTATTACTTTACTAAAATGTGATAAGGCCTCCATTACTCTAGCTGTTGGGGTAGGTACTCCTTTACAGAATATCATCATAAATTTTTCCTTTAAGATAGAAAATGATGGATGCTAAATAACTAAGGCTCAAAGCAATTGGCTGAACCGTGACGAGAAACATAATGTGCCTGAATTTTCCTCCCAAGTTTAAAAAAGTTTTAGGAATTAAGTTCCTGAATATTTCTTAATTGCGGAGTTCTTTCCTTGTTAATTTTAATTAAATAGGTAAACATGCATTTACTTTTAATCCAACCCAACAGATAAAAAAGAATAATACCGTGATTGGCATTTTAAAATTATCTATAAATCAAAGTACGTGATAAACTATTGATGTTGTTGTAACTATGACGAATTCAGTGGATATAATGCTAGATCATTTTAATTATAATAAAAATCATTTCTCTGAACAAAATTTTCATTAGCTTGACTCCTCCCTGTGTGTGCCTCCTTTTTACCTCTTGTTATGACCTACCTATTAGGACTGAAACTCACAGAATAGATAATTGTAATACTCCGAACAATTAAACTGAAGAAGCCATTCAAAATTTCTTTATCTTTGAGTAATTATAGATCATGAGAGGGAGAAAAATTAGACAAATAAGTGAAGCTATTGAGTGTATGTTATTTGTTAGATAGATGCTTATGGTATTCTATAGTTTGATTATGCTTAGTCATGTTAAAATATTAAATATTGTGGCGATAGAGTGAACTAGTTTGTAAGATTCACTTGAAAAAAATAAAGAAACTAGATATGTTTTTTTCATGCTCTGAGTGAATACATTTGTATAGTCATTAGTAAAGTGTATAAATTATAATATATATTCATATTCTGTGATATGCTCTTTTTAGTTTCTATCTATAAGTACTCTTTTTTAGTTGATTTTTTTGCTATATGTATAGTTTATTCTTAATGGATAAGAGTTGGATAAACATATTGAATAGGAATGATCCTCTGTATGAGAATGAAGCGAAAAAGTTTCTTCATTTTGTCTCATTAGATAGGCCTAATGCATCTGAAATCTTGTATCCATGTCGGAAGTATCGTAATATGAAATTTATCCCGAAAGAGTTGATTGTTGAACATATTGTAGTTGATGGATTTCTATCTAGTTACGTTCATTGGATTTTTCATGGTGAGACATCATCTTCATCAATGTCCGTGGATAGATTAGATATAGGTGATGAAATACAAAGCTTGGTGCATGATGCTTTTGGAGTTCCTCCTACTAGTGACTTTATTAATATGGACACTCATGGTGATAGTTTTGGTGGGCCAAATCAACATAATGTGGGATTTGATAAGAAAACTGAAAAGTTTTTTAACTTATTGAAAGAAGCTGAGCATGAATTATATCCTGGAAGCAAATATTCACTTCTTTCTTTTTTAGTTCGTCTATTACATTTAAAGTGTCTCAATGGGTGGAGTAACGATTCATTTTCCATGTTGTTAGAGTTGTTAAAATATGTATTTCCTGAAGGTGAAATATTACCTAAGTCCTTTAATGATGAAAAAAAATTATTAAAGATTTAAGACTCGAATACAAAAAAATACATGCGTGTCCAAATGATTGTACGATCTATTGGAGTGAGACAAAAGATCGAACTGATTGTAAGTTTTGCAAAGCTCCAAGATACAAACAATTTGTAGGTGAGTCTGGTAGTTTGGAAACCTCAAAAATTCCGGCAAAGGTGTTTAGATACTTCCCATTGATACCAAGGCTTCAAAGATTATTCATGTCATCTAAAACATCTACTGATATGAGATGGCATGCGGAAGGTCGCACTAAATACCAGAAGAAATTCAAAATCTAGCTATTGGCCCATCAAAGCAAGCAAAAAGAATGAACGGATATATAAGTAATGGAGTTAGATACTTAACAAAGTCTCGTGATGCAAAGCTAAAAATACAAAATAGTGGAGTTATGGTAAAGGTTGCCACTCAGAGCTATGCAAGTGCAAGAGACAGAAATCCCATATTAGCAGAAGTCACCTTTTATGGAATTCTCACAGATATAATTGTGTTGTATTATACCGCAAGCTCAAGTTTATACTATTTAGATGCGAATGGGTGGACAACAACAAGGGGCTTATTGTGAAAGATGATTATGGATTTACTTTTGTTAATTTTCTCAGCTACTCTACAAAAGGCAGCACCTGTCAAATGAACCTTTCGTCTTTGCTTCTCAAGCTCAACAGGTGTTTTATGTACATCATCCAATGGCAAAAGAATGGCAGATTGTAGTTAAAATTAAACCAAGAGGTTTTTATAATTTAGGTGAAAACAAACTAGCAAATGAGCAAATGGAAGAGCACATGGAATTGTGGCCTGAACAACAGCTGGATGATACTATATTTGAAAATGAAGAGGATATTAAATGGGTTAGAGAGGGTGTGCCGGGAATAGAAATTGACCCACTTACTTTGGAAAGTAATGAAATATATGATGAAGAAGACGACATATCTTAGTTACTCTTATTTGTTTTGTCACTATTTTAGTAAAGATTGTTATTAAACATAGATTATCGAGTTGGAGATTTCTTATTGTGCTTTTTAGTTGTTTAAATCTCATATGCGTATGTGTCCTTTTGTTTGGCTTGCTAGTTTAATATTAATTTATACGTCTGGATAGTAGAAAATATTTTTCAATTTTGCAGGAACATAGTTTTTGAGCAACTTTGTTGTGGCAAGAAAAAGACAGAGAAATTCTAGTCAAGAAATGCTTCTGCCTGATTTTTTGGAGCAACAAGAAGAACAAATGGGAGGTGCGGTGATGCCTCAACCACCTCAAAACTGGCCACAAAATGAAAGACAAGCTATCCGATCTGGTAAATCAAGAAATAATTCACATGAAGCAGAAAATTCTCAAGGTACTTATTCTGTATAATATTATATCTTTATTGAATAGTTACACTTTGTGTATTTGTGCACTTTTTCCCAAGAAACCAAGTAGACCTAAATGTAAAATATCAACTCAAGAAAATCCACCAAGAGTACTTGTACCTTGACCGCTCATCTCTTTTTTATATTTGGTTATTGCAGACTCTAGCGCTAATGAAGAGCAATCTAAGCGACCTAAGGGTCCTACTATGATGCACTCAGGATGGGAAAAAGATGGTGGTATTTTACATGTTGAGTTGAATAATCTTAGTCAATCTGTTGGACCTGATGCAACTAGATTAAGCTCAAAACTTGGAGTTATAACATCAAATGGCATTTTAGCTCCTTTAAATCATAAAGATTGGAGGCTTGTGCCTTAACTGTACAAGGATAGGATATGGGCTCATATTAAGGTGCTTAGAAAATTAAAGAAAAAGGTTATATACTAAGATGCTTATTGAATTTATGTTTTTATACATGTGTTATATGTTGTTGTTTGCAGGAAAATACTGATGCAACTGAGGATATGAGACGTATATTGATGATATCGGTTGGATCTAAATGGAAAGAATGGAAGCATGAAACAAAAATGATTGGTTATGAGCCATACAACAACGATATCGAGCGCTTAGCTAAACGTCCAGACAGGGTAGAAGAAGACCAGTGGCTGTATTAGTTCATTATTGGAGCTCTAACGAAGCAAAGGTATTTTCTGAGCATCAAGCATCTTCTTCTCTTGCCCTTGGAACATGCTATTATGCGGATCATACTTTTTCTTTTAAATATTTTTATGCTTTTCCTCTATAATTCTTGTTATCTTTTCTCTTTTTTCTTTTAAAAATTTTATTCTTTGGTATGATGTTTGGCCATGAAGTACCTCTAATATATAAAATTACATGTAATTTTTTAGGAAAAGAGCGAGAGGAACAAAGAAAGTCGAAGGAAGTTGAGTATGCCACACACATCAGGAAGAAAAAGTCATTCTCAAATGATAGATGATGTATGCCATATTTACTATAAGCTTTCTGCAATTTATATATCAATACTTATTTTCTTGAATATATTTGCAACAAATTTTTTACTACTTAAGCAGATGACAAAGAAGAATGGTGTAAAACCAAGTCGTATTGACGTATTCAAAGAAACACATACGAGAAAGAATAAACAACCAGTAAATGAGATAGCTGAAGAAACTATGGTAAAATCCCATTCTTTATGAATATGAATTACTTTCTTTCCAATGTAAGATTTTATTAACTTTGTATTTTTTTTTACCTTTTCTTCCCAAAAGAAATAAATGGATGAACTTGCTAAGATGTATCCCGAGTTAAATGTCCCTGGAAGTACTCCCAATGATGTGTATGCACAGGTTATGGGACCAGACACTCATGAAAATGTTCGAACTTTAGGAAAAGGAGCAACTCCAAGTTTTGTTTATGGCCCTGCATATAAGCGATCCCAGGCTGAGCAAAGAGATTTTGATAGAAGGGTTGAGATAGAAGTTGAAAAATCTACCTCTACTATGAGAATTGCGATGGAAGAAAATTTGTCTGAAACAAAAGAAGAAATAGAAGCGACGGAGAAAAAGTTATTTGAAGCAAAAGAAGAAATAAAAACGTTGGGGGAAAAAATGTTAGAAGCATCAAAGGATATGGATGCAAAAATAGATGATAAAGTAAAGCTTGGTATACATGCATATCTAGAATCATTGGGTATTACTATTGGCTCAATTAAGAAATTATCTGGTGATGAGCAGGCAAAAAATATTGTGCTCTTTAGCAAAAATTTATTGTATTTAAGATAATCTTGTAATTTAGTTTTCTTTTAACTGTAGTAATCTTCCTCTTTTGTGATAGGTTTCTGATAACTCAATGGACGAGTACCAACAATCACTATCACCTGTTTCACTTGTTCACACAAAGATGGTGAGTTCGTAAACTCATTTTAACTAAATCCTTCCTCATAAATGTCTCTTCCCACATTCATTGTATGCGAAAAGTTGTCGACGATAACCTGGGGCGTGTGAGCACGTGATTTTTGCTCTCACGACAATTACTCCCAAAAGTATAAAATAAAATAGTTTTGTATCGCATTTAATTTTTGTGGATTGTGTGCTTTTATAGGTATGTGTTTTGTTGTTTGAACTAATTAAAAATACAAAAAATACGTGTTACGTGTATTTAGGAATTAATTAGCCATAAAGTGGTTAGAGAAGAAAATTACAAAAATATGCATTTTCGTCCTTTGTCATCGAGCAATTTTAAAATGTGTAATTTGCATTAATTATTTGTGTGTTAATTAATAAGTGTGTGATTTCATTTCTTTTAAATTTGTGTAGAGTGTGTTTAGTTTAATTGTGGTTAGTTAAGAAAACTAGAAAATGGCTAAAAATGCAAAGAGACCAGGCCCCAAACCAACGTTGGCCCAGTACATAGAGACCTGGTCTCAGGGACGTCAAAACGACGTCGTCCCCCAGGACCTCCATCTCGACCGTTGATCTCACCTGATCAAACGGTCCAATTCAACCCCTGTTACACCCAAACAGCGTCGTTTTGTGCATTTGATCTAAATCGTCTATCCTATCTCATCCAACGGCCTCTAGCTTTCCAAATAACCCGACCCATTCACCTTAGAGACCGACCCAGTCTCATTTAAATGAGACGACGTCGTTCGTCCCCTGGCAAGAGATCCTGGCCATCAATCTTACTTGATCTAACGGCCAGGATCCTATCTTCTATTCCCTATATAACACTACCCTCACACCCCACGCCCACGAACCAGACCCCTCTCATTCCGTCTCTCATCTCATCGTCTCTAACATTAGAGACGGAACCAAGAACCCTAGCTTAGCCGCCACCCTTCCCCTTTCGCCGTAAACCCGGCGGCAACGATGCCAACGACTATCACCTTAACACCCTAGGACCACTTAACCACCCTGAATCCAAATCCATGAACCATTAACCTCGAATCAACCTGCATCGTCTCGAATATTGATTTGAAGATTCGAGCAGAAAACCAATCGACCCCAACCAAGCCCAAATTCATACCAGTTACCCCCTGACCTTCCTCATAACCAAACCAAGCTTGGTTTGGTTCGAATCTAACCAGGAAACTACGAACCTCAAATCGACAGTATGAACCCTAGAAATCTAAAGTGGGGATTCCAGTAGATTTGATAGGCGATTGAGGTCCGATGGACCTTAGTTTGGGTGTTCTCAGTTGAGAACACCCTAGTTAAGGTCCGTTTGGCTTCAAAATTTCGAGTTCAAAATGGTCCAAGATCTGTGCTTGTTCCTGATTTTCACCCTGAGGTATTTTGCCCTTCTTCTGTTCTATTTTGGTTCAATATCTGTTTCTGTGTTTGTTTTAGTCAGTTTTTCAATTTTTCGTAGTTAACTATTCTGCTCATCTCCAACCAATACCTTTTATTTGGTCAAATTTTTCTTCTGGTCATAGTCGAGTAGGATATGAACTATGTAGTCGATTGGATAATATCGTCAAAACAGTTAGTTTCATAAGTCACCTATTTTGTCCGAAGCATGGACCACCCTGTGATTCTATGTGACTGTGTTTGTTTGTTACTCATGTGTATATACAATCGACTAAATAAATGTCGTCAATTAAAATCGTTTGAAAGAAAAACTAAGTAGGCATGATAATAGGCTATTTTGTTCACTCCTGTCTAAATTCCAGCATGTGCCCTGTTTATGTGTAATCTGTATTGAGCTGGTAGATGCTCAGTATTGATAGCTTCAATGGGTTCGAGTTGATCAGGATTGGTTCCCAATATGATCAACTCATTCCCTTTGGATTGATACTTGTTGAGTTTTAGACCCTTCTGCCTTGAAACCTTGATTGAATCATAGGATTGGTTATAGCTGAATAATTTGATAATTAGCAATCAGTGTTAATGGCAATTTGAAGGGGTTTAAATACTGATTAAGAAGTTTGGGGCAGGGCAGTAATTCCCAGGGGATTAAGGGTAGTTTTGAGACTTAACAGGTTTTAATTAAGGGTAGTTCTAGAGGTCTGTCAAGTGGCTATTAAAATAGAATTAAGTTTAAATACAGTGGGGTGTTCCCATGACAGCATGAGAATTATTTTAAATACTATAATACACCCATGACTCTTAAAGGCAACAATAGGGAACCAAATAGTTTGCATCAAGAAAAGGTCTTAAGGCATGGGAATCTAAGGGGGATGGGCAGTAAGGTCAGAGATTTTCAAGACAGACCTTAGAGGTCTGTTTTTTTCCTATAAATAGAGTCATTTTGACTAAGAAAGGGGGTTAGACATTACTGAGTGCTAAAAACTTCCGTTCTGAGAGGACACTCTATTGACATTGCTGAAAACTTCAGTTTTCTAGTGTGAATGGTTCAGAAAAGTCTAGGCTGGATTTTTGAGAGAGAAATAGAGAGAAAATAGGCTGTATTCAGATACTTAGAGTTCAGTCTTCGATAGTGCCAAAGAAAACAGAAAATCAGAGACTATCTAGTGCATTTTCAAGTGTGATCTAGGCCTCCTGTTGTGTCCTTTTTTTTTTTCTGGATTCCTGGTTGCCTTTCAAGCTCCCACTGGATTTCTGTTTAGGTTCTCCAGTTGCTACTGGATTTCTGTGTGTTGTTTTGCTGCTGAATTTTCGGTTCGGTTTAAATCTGTCCCGAGGTTGTTGTCTGTCTGGGTTTTTCTTTGAGTTTGGTTTCCTGGTTCTTCTACTGTGGGTTGCTGGTTTATGGTTGCTGATTGCTGTGTTACTGTTGTTGCTGTACTGCTGTAATTACTACTGCTTTACTGATCATCCTCCCTCTTCTTTATTTCCAAATATCAGGTACATAATTGGTACTCCTTGTAAAGATGAAATTGAAGCATGAAATACAAATAAGGAGCTGAAGTTCTATGATTTATTGTTAAATCGTATTCTGAATTAAGTTGTATATATATATATAGTAGTTAAGTTCACATGATCATGTAATCACTTAAATATGTATGACTGAGTACTGAACTGTGGTAGTTTAGTGTGTAAACCCCATTCCTATGCATGTTAATTAAAAGGGAACTAAGGATATAGTATGCATGTCTTGCTATCTCTAGTTGGTTTCGTTTTCAGCCTATTCAAAAAATGCATCAAATCTTTCAGTTAAATCGCTTAGTAGTTTGAGTTAAATTTTTACAACTTGCGTATATATAAATTTACAAGAACGGACTGCCCTATCGTATCATTTTCGGATTTAACAAACCATGTTCAAAATCCAACTATAACAACTCGTAAGCATGTAATTAACTAGGACATTTTCTTTATCTTTAGAGACAAGAATGAGCAGAGAATCATAGTTGCTTTAGGATCGGCCTTAATAAAAGAACGAGATGAGCCTCGCCGCATTGAACACCTAAATGCGGGGCCCTCGATAATAGCTTGCAAATACTTAGACTTGGAAAAACCGTTTAGTAAATATCATGGTTTTTCCCAAAGTTAATAAATGCGTAGAAGCTTTAGGCGCGAATAATAAATATTACATTCTTAAACCTGGGTGCACATTTATGTGACCCAAATCTAAATCTCAACGAAATAGAAATGTGTTAAAGGCCACAGGCGTACTGGTGCGGTGTGGTCCGAAATACATTTCCATGACGTTGCAAATTCTCTTTAAAAATAATAAATACTAAAAGCAATTTATTAGCTTTTAAATAAAAATGAGACGAGCCTCGCCAAATAACATACAAATTGCGGGGCCCTCAGTATGTGGTTGCTTTAAATATTTAGATTTCGGGACGTGCCGTTTAGCTAATTTTACGGCCTTCTCAAAATAATGAGACGCTATTCGCTTTAGGCGCGCCTTTAATAAGTTATTTTCCTAAACTCGGGTGTACATTTATGTAACCCAAATCCAAATCTCAACGAAGTCAAAGTGTGTTAAAGGCCACAGGCGTACTGGTACGGTGAGGTCCGAAATACATTTTCACGATGTTGCAATTCTTTATTAAAATAATAATAATAATATTAAAAGCGATTAAAGTTAAAATTTGTACATAAGTTAGAGCATGTTATAAAATCAGACAATTAAGCCGAATATGACAGTTGAGCGACTGTGCTAGAACCACGGAATTCGGGAATGCCTAACACCTTCTCCTGGGTTAACAGAATTCCTTATCCGGATTTCTGGTTCGCGGACTGTAATACAGAGTCAAACTTTTCCTTGATTCGGGATTCAAATCGGTGACTTGGGATACCATAAATCTCCCAAGTGGCGATTCTGAATCTTAATAATGAATCCCGTTTCGATTGTACTTTAATTGGAAAAACTCCCTGCCACCACGCCCTTCGCAAGGTGCGGTAGCGCCGAAAGGAGGTGTGACAGGGAGTCAATGCATTTTCATGTTGTGTATTTGCCAAAGTTATAGTGTTTTGATGTTTTTCTATGGCTTGCATGTTGGTCCTATCCTTATTCACCTTTCCTATGCTCACAATTTTCATTGAATGTGTCAAGTAACATTCTATCCTCCTACGAAATGAGATCATGCTGCTTTTGTACAGTAGTTGGGAGTGTTACTGCTGCACCTGGAGAACCTTCCCGCTGTTGTCCTATATTTGGGTGGTCAATTTCACCACCTTGCATATCTGCTTTGTTGTTTTGCTGTACTTCCTTAATAGACTTCACTGTAGTAGCTGAGGGATTACTAGGAACAAAAACAGGAGCATTGGAGTTAAGCTTTCTTTTTGGAGAGGACATCGAAGCAATGTGTTTTATTGGCATAGGTGAGCCAACTAAGAGCATGCATTCATCTACACTCTCTTGAATATAATCATCAGTAAAATATTCTTCAATCCCCAAGTTATCCTCTCCATCTTCATCGTATTGTTCATCCCATTTTCTAGATTTGCTGACAATGTCTCGCAAGGTTGGTTGTACAATTTTATTGTTAATTCCAGTGGTTAACATGAGTTGCCTAGAATCACCTTCAAATTCACCACATAATTCCTCTGACTGAGATGGTACTTCAAACCCAGAAGTATTTAGAGTAACCAGTGGTTGTTTTACCAATGTTGGATTCAACGTCATTGCTTTCTGTGCCTCCTTGATTATTTCTTCTACTTGAGGGCTGGAAAATTGCAGATTGGGCGTATTGGAGCTGTGAGCTTGAGTTGTATGTTGTGCACTTACTTCTTCTTGTATTGCATCAGTTGAGACAACATCAGTTGTCTCGTTGAGTAATGCATCAAATGAATTAGAGAAGCCAATATGCTTCGATGTTGTGATCTGTTCTTGTAGCCTTGGAGATCTCCTATAATTAGGTGATCGTTGTTTGAAATTATGCTGTTGTTTCTGTCTAGCCTGTATATTGCTTGGTTGTTGTTGCTTCAATTCTTTTGGAGAAGAGTAATTATTTTAGGCTCAATGTGTATTTTGCATATATTACTCCTATTTATCCTGGTTCCTTTGGCCCTTGTCAAATTAGTTAAAGCTTTGTCAGATTACTCCAATGGGCAGATCAGTCCAATATAGTATTTCTAAATCCTTCTACATTTGGGCTCTGAGTTTGGTATACATTATTGTTAGCATGAAAGTACAACTAGGTTTATCGTGCTAATGGTCTTGGTTATGTAAACGTTTTCGGCCCATACGGCAAGCCACGAAAGTAAACATTTTGCTTACATAAAATCTCCAAGCAACGAAATTATGAGTTTTGGTAGTTTATTGTGGTTTATTGCTGATGTCCAAGTTTTTTCCTTCAATCATCAGATTACTTTTTACATATTCACTTACGACATCTTATCAGAAACTATATCCCGTAGAAGTTTAAAACAAGATCATCAAGCAACTGTTCATACATTTTGAGCTGCATTTCAAAAACATGCCATTCCCTTTATTTGGAGAAGCCAATATGCTTTGATGTTGGGATCTGTTCTTGTAGCCCTGGAGATCTCCTATAATTAGGTGATCGTTGTTTGAAATTATGCTGCTGTTTCTGTCTAGCCTGTATATTGCTTGGCTGTTGTTGCTTCAATTCTTTTGGAGATGCACTCTGCCTTGTAGTTGATTTCTCCACCATTGTCCAATCATATTGAACTGCATTCTTTGCATTTTTAGATGAAGTGGAAGCATGTTTCCATTCAATTTCCTCAGAGGTGTTTATAGCAGTAGTAGTAACAGGAGATGCTTTTGGTTTAGCCATTTCTACTTCTTCAGCACTTTGAAAATTTGTTGCATGATTCTTGGCATTGGTTGCTCGATCAGTTGTTGGTTTAGCCATCCCAGCAGCATCCCGATCATCAGCTCCCTTCAATGCAACAATAGGGAAATAACATTTATTATATTGGGTACGTTGTTGTTGTTGTTGTAGAACCTAGAAGAAAGAGTAAGTTGATGACTCTTGCCTAGATGAGAGAAATAAAGATCTATGATTGACATGCTATCATATTAGGAAATAACATTTATTATATGACTTTGTTCTGTTTTTTTATATCTTGTATTCTAAAAATTTTAAGTTGTAAATTTTGTAAACTACCATAGTAACCAATCTATAATTTCTTCTCAGGTTAACATAATCAAGAAGACTGGAGTTAGTGAAGTTGGCACAAAGAAAAAGAAGCGGGTAAGTGTGAAAAACTTATAAGGTTCTTGGGTGGTTGCGTTTACTTTCTTGGATTTTTTGCTTTATGTTGTCTGTTTCTTTATCTTCAGTTGCTAGTATTATATTCATTATCATTTTGTTTCTCTTTTAGAAAATGAATCTGTTATTAGTTTTAATATTGCAATTGTTTTAGAGGAGGAAAGAATTTACTTTATTATAAAGGTATAATTCTTTTTTTTCTTTTGACTTCTTGTGCAGCATTCTTGAAGGAAGTGATGTCAATTACTGGCAGTGAAAAGCTTGACTTGTGGAGAGTTGGTTTTATAAGATTTAGTTTAGAAGTTGAGGAAAATTAATTCGAATTAGGAGCGATCTTAAAGTACTTACACATTGAAATTACTATCTTTTATGATTTAGTTAGATTTGGGTTTTACGTGAGAACAAATCATTTGATTTGACATTTTCTATCTTGTACTAAGTACGTTTTATATTGCTATTTTATTCTTTGGTTATTGTTCTAAAAGATATTTGCTTTACATTTATTTCATGTTTGTTATAAAAGTTGACATTTGTGAATATAAATGTGTTCATGATGAAACTAAACAGAACATTATTATTTACATTCTAAAACATATGATAGCCACATTAATTTAAATGTCAAAACATTTAATTCGACATTTTGTTATGTTGTAAAAGATGTCACTAATTTTTTTTTATGATATTCACATAAAGTGAAAATGATATTTTGTCTATGTTATGAATTTTTTTAGTGACATTTACCAAAATGTCGTATATTTCAATATGACATTTTGTGAAGATCATACGTAAATGTCGTATTTTTTAGTAACATTAACCTAATTGTCGAAAATTTTAAGTGACATTTCATATATGTTGTAAACCAAATGTCATAACATTCTTACCGATATTTCCCTAAATATCGTAAATTAAATGTCATAAATTTCTTATTGACATTTACCTAAATGTTGCAAAGTAAGTGTCGCAAATTTCTTATCGACATTTACCTAAATATCGTAAAATAAGTGTCATAATTCCTTATTGACATTTACCTAAATGTCGTAAAGTAGTGTCATAATTTCTTACCGATATTTACCTAAATGTCGGAAAATTACCGACATTGAAATTAACGACATTTGATGCAAATATAAATTAAATATCGGTAAATAAATTTGTGACATTTAAACAGCATAATACGACATTTTTTAAATGTTGTCATATCTCCACTTTCTTGCAGTGATGTCACGTGCAACTATACAAAAATAATCATTTTCGAAAGTGAAACATCTTAGTGATTTGTAGATTCTCATTCTTTTGATTCAACTATCAAATTAACAAAGTTTGATTAAGTGGATCATAAGCTCTTTGTTTTGCATCCGCAAGATGGCTCATATTTTTTTAAAAAGAAAATCTTTCTGAATCTCGTATTGCTATTAATTGGCAGTATCACATATATAATGCTTAAAACAATGGCAATAGGATTTTATGGACCCAAGATACCTCTTGCATCTTCACTCAATTCCAGCTATTAGTTGACCATTTCAAAATTTCAGTGAGTCTCCCGATAGGCGGAACACATTTTCTGGGCTCCAATGTACGATGAATGGTCATGAAATTAGGGACGATTTGTGCGCACATATTGCTTTTCACTTTTATCAAATTGTGAAGTGTCTTCTCGGAACAAAGTTGAAGAGATACTTGCATTTCAAAACCATTAATGATCACACCCAACTCTAGTCCTAAAAAAGATAAGCGACCGCTGTAAATATAATCCGGTCTAAGAGTCCGGAATTGAATCCCACAGAGAACTAAGACTTAGCTATATCAGTTTAATATCACTAAGAAGATAAGTTTGAACATCTTCTAAATTATAAAGATTGAGAATTATATTTCTAACTAATTAACTAGTAAATACTACAAAGCGGTAAAATTATCAACTAACAAGACAAAGGGTTGGAGACTAAATTAAGGAGGTCTAGAGTTATGATTTCCCCAATTGTCAGAATCCTTATAGTTATGTTCCCAACAATTTGGCCGATGTATTCTCTACTGATCGTGAGCACTCTAGGTGCCGTAATACTCTCTCGAGCAATTACAAAAATTTACTAGATATATTTTCTCGAACTACGCTAGTTGGCTTTATCTAACCGCTCATTATGACCATGTCAAGGTTTTGTTATTTCTAAACCTGCCTTTAAACCCACTATATTGATTTCTCACATACGTTAGGAGTGATGTTGTTCAACAACTACCAAATATGTACTCTCTCTCGAGCAGTACACACTAAATAGGCAAAGTCAATTGATGGCCATTCAATCAACAACAACAAACTGTAGTTGAACAAATAGATAAATTCAATGGGTAAATTATATTAAAACCTAATAAGAATTCATCCTATAAAAGGTTCTATCAAAACTCTAGATAACAAATTAGCTATTCATAATAGTATGTAAAACTACAATATTAAAAGTCATAACCAATAATGAAAATAGGAAAAAGAAAGTGAAAAACTCGTAGAAGAATTTTCCGCCTTGCTCTGAGTGTGTTCTTTCCTCCTTAGGTCGAATCCCCAGTCTCCTTAGCCTCCTTAGATCTAAATTATGTCAAAGGTCCTCAAAATACCTTTTTTCCATGTATATATACCAAGTAGGGTAAGGCCCAAACAACTATACCCTCTCCTGCACGAAAAAGGGAACTTTTCCACGTTAGGACGTCCGTGACCGCGAATTCGACCGCGGATTTGCATAGTGTTCTGTCCGCGGCCGCGGATCTGACCGCGGGATACTTGTCGCGCATTTTCACCCTGTTCTGTTTGGCATTTAAAAACGTAAAACATGAAAGTTGCATCCCTTTAAATTAGATTTCCAACCATACATTGTGGAGCCCAAATAGAGTTCTGAGAGAAAAGTTATGTGCATTTTACTAGATAGTGTGCAATATACCCACTCAATTCTTCGTTCGTTCTAAACTATCATCCATTGATCCCCGAATATGATCTCGGCTTAATTCCTTTGGATTTTACTAATACTTCAAATCTCCAAATCACTTGAATTCATTCTATAATATCTACATAGCTCGGAATCACTCCTACAAGGCATAAAACACACAATTAGTGCAACACACTAGCGATTAAAGTGCAAACTAAACTAAATTGAAGTAAATTAGAGTGTAATAATCGACTAAAATACATAATTATATCCTATCATCAACACCCCACACTTAAACCATTGCTCGTCCTCGAGCAATCAAACTATACTTTATATAGACACGACCTTTTTAAACAATTCTCCTAACTCATCACACCAAGTATATTTAAAATAGACTATGCAAAAAGTGTAACATCTTTACCTCAAGATTTATCTCCCAAGGACCACGCATTATTCAAAACTCACCCACTTACTCTAACATAGAGGTCTTTTACATTACCTTTCCTTCATGAATCAAGTGCCCTCACACAACAAAAGAGAGTAGTTTCACACAATAAAATTTATTAAACACTTAGGAACCCAAGATAGAAAGAATTCACTCATTCTCCGAAATAACATTTGTATGCCACAAAAGATGCACCATAGGCTTGCCCGTAGTGTACTACTCTACTAATCGAGCTTATTCAGTCTAGGATCAAGTATGACTTTTTTTGGTTATAATGTAGGCTGCGGGACAGGTAGGATACATTTAGATAAGTGACTACACATCCCTAAGCACTTTAATACATATACTTTAACATTCAAACCCCATACTTATGTAAAACCAAACTCCACCTTCACATCAATGTATATTACCCCATACTTCTTTAAGCAAAATTACATCAAGATTCATCACTTCTGAAGGAATATTTTTTTCACAGCAATCTAAATTTTATTTTTATTTTTTTCAATTCAAGTGGCTCTTACTTTTTCAAAACAGTGCACCTTTCTCCTTATTTCATTAGTTCCACTCAAAAGCCAAACCGACTACCCCACATTTTAACTTTTACAAAGTTCATAACAATTCAAGTGCTCATGAGAGGTTAGAAGGTTCAAATAGATTGTTAATTCAAACAAATGGGTAAGGCTTGTAATGTGGTTGCCAAAGAAACAAGATTACAGGCTCAAAGGGGTTAAGTACGATACCTAACAATTAGGCGGGTAAAATATATATATAGCTCAATAAAGAAACGCCTATATCACTTCCAAGACTAAACAAAACTACTATCTCGCTTTGCAAACACACGGGGAAAGTTCTAGGCATCAAATGCAATGCATAGAATAACACCCAAATCTCACACACACATGGCACATAACTCACTCAGGATTAGACTCATCAAGACACTCTAGCCAAAGCAGTTAAGCAAAGTTAAGCTCATACAATTTAAGGTACTTATATAAGATTCAAAAAATGAGCCTAAGCGTCACAACTAATGTACTGACTATTCTCAAGGCATAACAAAGTTAAGAGATATTGCTGCAATTTAATTCATCTTACACTGGCTCCAGCTCCTAAAAAAATATAACTAACTACACCCGATTCAAACAAAACCCTTGAAAAAGAACCGCGGCATAAAGAAAAATCAAGAAGTAATTTCTATACTATCTAACAACAGAAAATCTTTTTGTCTTTTTCTTTAGACTTAAATCCCTCAAAAAAATTGTCTAATAGATCCATCGCCGGGAAAAGTCCAATCCTTTTTTTTTGTTTTTATAAAAAAATTAAAAAAATATTCAATTAAACTAATACAACTAAAATAGCATAGAAAGTCACCTAGACAATCTCATCACCCCACACTTAAAATTGTGCATTATCCCCAATGCACACCATAACTAATAAAAGCGTAAAAGAGACTCCCTACTAGGCCAAAGGTCAAAGCACTACCAGCTCATGGAGTACTCAGACTTCTCCCAAGTTTGGTCCTTAGTGCGGGTAGCTCACCATTAGTTCCAACCATTTAGTTTACTATTGCATCCTTCCAATAGCTTTGCTTTCCATGTTCCTAGAAGATCAAAAATTGACAATACAAAAATAATACAATTAAAAATATGAAATAAAAAAAGTAGTAAAGATGGGTTGCCTCCCAACAAGCGCTTGATTTAACGTCGCGGCACGACATGCATCACTTTTTGTCTTCACCTCAAGCTTATGAATTGAACCCCAAGTTTTGCTTCAAGCTTATGATAATGCTCTTGGGGTGGTGGAACGAATCTAACTGGCCCAATGAAATAATGTCGTATTCTGCACTCCTTGGCCTTTATATGAGGTATGTAATCCTGACTTTATGGCAAGAAGAATTCCAAAATATATGCACCTTGTTCCTCATTCCTTGACTCTTTAATTGGTTCGGATAACTCTATTTCCATATCATCATCCAAACACAATGTGGAAAAATGATTGGTCATTCCTTGACTCATACACATGAACTTCAGGACTTTCAACATCCTCAACATCAATTATACTAGAGTCAATAAAATTAATATCCTCAATGTCCTTGGCTGACTCCTGTCTCACTTCTTCAACATTGCCATCCTCAAATTCTAGTTGGTTAGATTGTTGGTTTTCTACTCTAACCTCCTCCATTTTCACCTCAATTTCAACATCTAATTCATGCTCTTCTTGGCTACTATTCACAATATTGGCTTGTTGAGCGTTCACTACCTCAACTAGTTGACTCACTTGTGCTTCCAGGTTGCAAATAGCAACATCTTGAATTTGTATGTGCAGTTGTTTCTCATTGTTTTGTTCCACAAGGCACCGTAGCATATCCTTGACCTCTTTCAGGTCATCATCCCTGGGTTCTTTGTTCCTATTAACTTCACAAGAAAAAGAATAACCATCAAGGTGAGGGATTGGGGGAAGATAAGAAATATAAGCACAACCATAAAAGTGACCATCTTGACCACCACACATATCACATGCATTCCACACATAAGATTGAGTCGGTGCACATAACTTGCTCTCGGGAATATTTTGATAATTTTGCCATGGGAGGTTTTCTTCACAATATACATAAGAAGGATTAAAAGTAGTACTACCAACATCCAAACTCCCAAAATTCCAAGATGCCATGTTTCTCAAATTAACAAGTAAAAAAAAAAAAAAAATCAAACACAACAAAACAAAAAAAAAAAAAAAATCAAACACAACAAAACAAAAAAAAAGTCCAAACTTGCAACCTAGCAATATGTACACCTACAGCTAAACCGTTAGTTCTCCGGCAATGGCTCCAAAATTTGATCACGCCCAACTCTAGTCCTAAAATGGATAAGCGGTCGCTACAAATATAATCCGGTCTAAAAGTCCAAAGTCGAATCCCACATTGAACTAAGGCTTAGCTATATCTGTTTAGTATCACTAAGAAGACAAGTTTGAACAATTTTCTAAATTATAATGTTTGAGATTTATATTTCTAACTAATTAACTAGAAAATAATACAAAGCGGTAAAATTATCAACTAACAATACAAAGGCTTGGAGACTAAATTAAGGAGGTCTAGAGTAATGATTTTCCCAATTGTCGGAATCCTTACAGTTATTTTCCCTACAATTTTGCCGATGTATTCGCTACTGATCGTGAGGACTTTAGGTGCCGTAATTCTCTTTCGAGCAACTACAATAATTTACTAGATATATTCTCTCTAACTATGCTAGTTGACTTTATCTAACCGTTCATTATGACATGCCAAGGCTTTGTTATTTCTAAACCTGCCTTTAAACCCACTATATTGATTTCTCACATACGTTATGAGTGACGTTGTTCAACAAATACCTAAATATGTACTCTCTCTAGAGCAGTACACATTAAATAGTCACAGTCAATTGATGGCCATTCAATCAACATCAACAAACACGTAGTTGAACAAATAGATAAATTCAAAGGCTAAATATATTCAAACCTAACAAGAATTCATCCTACAAAAGGTTTTATCAAAACTCTACATAACAAATTAAATATTCATAACAGTAAATAAAACTACAATACTAAAAGTCATAACCAATAATGAAAATAGGATGAAGAAAGTGAAAATCTTGTAGAAGAATTCTCCGCCTTGCTCCTAGTGTGTTCTTTCCTCCTTAGGTCGAATCCCCAGTCTCCTTAGCCTCCTTAGGTCTAAATTATGTCAAATGTATGTAAAAGGTCATTAAAATACCATTTTCCACGAATATATACCAAGTAGGGTCGGGCCCAAATAATTATACCTTCTCATACGCAAAAAAGGATACCTTTTCAGGTCAGGACGTCCGCAGCCGCGAATTTGCATAGTGTTCTGAACAGGGATCTAACCGTGAAGCATTTGTCGAGCATTTTTCACCCTATTCTGTTTAGAATTTTGAAAGACGTAAAACATGAAAGTTGTATCCCTTTGAAATTTC
Source organism: Nicotiana glauca (assembly GCA_026770625.1). NCBI lineage: Eukaryota > Viridiplantae > Streptophyta > Magnoliopsida > Solanales > Solanaceae > Nicotiana > Nicotiana glauca. Next base: position 41,993 of record MU686834.1, read on the forward strand.
TTTCCAACTATATATTGTGGAGCCCAATTGGACTTGTGAGCAAAACGTTATGTTTATTTTACTAGGCAATGAGCAATATGTCTACTCGATTCTTCGTTCGTTCTTAACTATCATCTGTTGATCCCCGAACACGATCCCAGATTAATTCCTTGGGATTTTACTAAGACTTCAAAGCTCTAAATTACTTGAATTCATTCCATAATATCTACATAGCTCGAAATCACTCATACAAGGCATATAAAACACACAATTAGTGAAAAACACTAGCGATTAAAGCTCAAACTCAACTAAAGTGCAGTAAATTAGAGTGTAATAATCGACTAAAATACGTAATTATATCCTATCATCAACACCCCACACTTAAACCATTGCTTGTCCTCAAGCAATCAAAGTACACTTTATACAGATACGACCTTTTTAAATAATTCTCCTAACTCATCACACCAAGGATATTTAAAATAGAGTAAGCACAAAAGTGCAACATCTTCACCTCAAGTTTGACTCACAAGGACCACACATTATTCAAAACTCACCCACTTACTCTAACATAGAGGTTATTGACATTACCTTTACTTCATGAGTCAAGTGCCCTCACACAACAAAAGAGAGTAGTTTCACACAATAAAATTTAAGAACATTTAGGAACTCAAGATAGAAAGAATTCACTCATTCTCCGAAATAACATTCGTATGCCACAAAAGTTGCACCATAGGCTTGCCCGTAATGTACTACTCTATTAATCGAGCTTATTCAGTCTAGGATCAAGTAGGACTTTATTTGGTTTTAATGTAGGCTGCGGGACGGGTAGGATACATTTAGATACTTGACTACACCTCCCTAAGCACTTTAATACATATACTTTAACATTCAAACCCCATACTTATGTCAAACCAAACTCCACCTTCACATCAATGTATATTACCCCATACTTCTTTAAGCACAATTACATCAAGAGTCACCACTTCTGAAGGAATATTTTTTGACAACAATCCAATTTTTTTTTTTCAATTCAAGTGGCTCTTACTTTTTTAAAACAGTGCACCTTTCTCCTTATTTCATTAGTTCCACCCAAAAGCCAAACCAACCACTCCACACTTTAACTTTTACAAAGTTCATAACAATACAAGTGCTCATGAGAGGTTAGAAGGTTCAAATAGATGGTTAATTCAAATAAATGGGTAAGGCTTGTAATGTGGTTGCCAAAGAAACAAGATTACATGCTCAAAGGGATTAACTACGATACATAGCAATTAGGCGGGTAAAATATACATATCTGGCTCAATAAAGAAATACCTATATCACTTTGAAGACTGAACAAAACTACTATTTTGCTTTGCAAACACACGGGGCAAGTTCTAGGCATCAAATGCAATGCATAGAATAATACCCAAACCTCACACACACATGGCATATAACTCACTCAGGATTGGACTCATTAAGACACGCTAGTCAAAGCAGTTAAGCAAAGTTATGCTTATACAATTTAAGGTACTTATACAAGAGTCAAAAAAATGAGCCTAAGCGTCACAACCAATGTACTCTCTATTCTCAAGTCATAACAAAGACAAGAGATATTGCTGCAATACAATTTATCTCACGTTGGCTCCAGTTCCTTAGAAAAATATAACTAACTACTCCCGGTTCAAACAAAACCCTTGAAAAAGAACCGCGGCATAAAGAAAAATCAAGAGATAATTTCTACACTACTTAACAACAGAAAATCTTTTTGTCTTTTTCTTTATACTTAAATCCCTCAAGAAAATTTTCTAATAGATCCATCGTCGGAAAAAGTCCAATCTCTTTTTTTTTGTTTTTCTTAAAAAAATAAAAAAAATATTCAATTATAACACAACTAAAATAGCATAGAAAATCACCCAGACAATCTCATCACCCCATACTTAAAATTGTGCATTGTCCCCAATGCACACCATAACTAATAAAAGGGTAAAAGAGACTCCCTGGTAGGCCAAAGGACGAAGCACTAGCAGCTCATGGGGTACTCAGACTTCTCCCAAGCTTGGTCCTTCGTGCGGGTACCTCACGCTTTGTTCCAACCATTTGGTTTGCTATTGCATCCTTCCAATAGCTTTGCTTTCCATGTTCCTAGAAGATCAAAAATTGACAATACAAAAATAATACAATTAAAAAAATAAAATAAAAAAAAGTACTTAAGTTGGTTTGCCTCCCAACAAGCGCTTGACTTAGCGTCGCGGCATGACATGAATTTCTTTTTGTCTCCACCTCTAGCTAATGAATTGAACCCCAAGTTTTGCTTAAATCTTATGATTATGCTCTTGGGGCGGTGGAACGATTCTAACTGGCCCAAGGAAATAATGTCGTATTCTGCAATCCTTGGCCTTTGTATAAGGTATGTAATCCTGACTTTCTGGCAACAAGAATTCGAAAATATATGCACCTTGTTCCTCATTCCTTGACTCTTTAATTGGTTCAGATAACTCTATTTCCATATCATCATCCAAACACAATGTGGAAAAATGCTTGGAGTGTGGACCAATGCGCTCACACACATGAACTTCAGGACTTTCTGCATCCTCAGGATCAATGATACTAGAGTCCACAAAATTTATGTCCTTAAGGTCCTTGGCTGACTCTAGTCTCATTTCTTCAACGTCGCCATCCTCAAATTCTAGTTGGTTAGATTGTTGGTTTTCTACTCTAACCTCCTCCATTTACACCTCAATTTCAGTATCTAATTCATGTTCTTCTTGGCTACTATCCACAATATTGGCTTGTTGAGCGTTAACTACCTCAACTAGTTGACTCACTTGTGCCTCCAGGTTGTGAATAACAACATCTTGACTTTGTATGTGCAGTTGTTTCTCATTATTTTGTTCCACAAGGCACCTTAGAATATCCTTGATCTCTTTTAGGTCATCATCCTTGGGTTCTTTTTTCCTATTAACTTCACAAGAAAAAGAAGAACCATCAAAATAAGGGGTTGGGGGAAGACAAGAAATACAAGCACAACCATAAAAGTGACAATCTTGACCACCACACATATCACATGCATTCCACACATAAGATTGAGTTGGTGCACATAACTTGCTCTCGGGAATATTTTGATAATTTTGCCATGGGTGGTTTTCTTTACAATATGCATAAGGAGGATTAAAAGTAGAATTACCAACATCCAAACTCCCATAATTCCGGGATGCCATGTTTCTCAAATTAACAAGTAAATCAAAAATATAAAAAAATCAAATATAACAAAAAAAAAATAAAAGTCCAAACTTGCAACCTAGCAATATATACACCTACAGCTACACCGTTAGTTCCCCGGCAATGGCGCTAAAATTTGATCATGCGCAACTCTAGTCCTAAAAAGGATAAGCGATCGCTACAAATATAATCCGGTCTAAAAGTCCGGAGTCGAATTCCACAGAGAACTAAGGCTTAGCTATATCTGTTTAGTATCACTTAGAAGACAAGTTTGAACAATTTTCTAAATTATAAAGATTGAGATTTATATTTATAACTAATTAACTAGCAAATACTACAAAGCGGTAAAATTATCAACTAACAAGACAAAGGGTTGGAGACTAAATTAAGGTGTCACGACCCCAATCCCGGTCGTGATAGCGCCCAACACAAATGCTAGGCAAGCCTGACCAATTATCACTCACAATTCAATTACGAAATATCATTACCAGTTTTTCAAGTTAATTTAGCAGTTAACAAGATTAATAATCTGATAGTAAATAGAAACAACATGGAAAACCAGAATAACTATCAGAGCAGCTCCCAACAGATCTGGGGTCACGAGTCTAGAGCCTCTAGATGTAACAGACTAGTGAGTCCACAATAATATAGAAGTCTAGAATACGGAAAGATAAAAGAGATAAGGGGAGGAGCCAGGCCCTGCGGACGTCAGGCAGCTACCTCGACAACTCCTGAGAAATCTGGGAAGCAGCAAACAGCTCAACTAAGCTCCCGGAACACCTGAATCTGCACACATGGTGCAGGGAGTAAAGTACTTACTTCCAACTCAGTGAGTAATAAACATATATAATGACTGAAGATGAGAATTCATGAAATACCACAATGTAAAGCTACCGCTAGCAGTTTAGCATAATTAACAAGGAAATGGCAAACAAGCAATGACAGGTAGGTCAGATAATCATCAATGTATGGATGCAATGCAATGAAATGCACATGACCGCTGCGGCGCACAACCCGATCTATTTGGGTACCCGCGCTCACTGTGGGGGTTCAAACTCCGGAGGGGCTCTTACAGCCCAAGTGCAATATCATCATATCATCGTATCATCGCTGCGGCATGCAGCCCGATCCACACTCAGTCCAGAATATGCATGCGAGCCACACAGGCAAAGTCAAGTTATAAATTCTCAGTTCCAAACATTAGGAAATATAGTTTAAGTTTTAAAAACCTTAGAAATATGGCTAAACATTTCGAAACAGTGTTTAACTCAGGACTGAAATCGTATAACATGCAAAGTATCATGGAAGCAGTGATAATAATCCCTAAAGGATTCATTTAATCGATACACAACCCAAATATATCAATAAAATCCAAGTGGGATGTTTACCAATCAATCTTTAGTCACGAACACAGTATGAACATCACTCGAGACGGACTAAGCCATAGTCCCCAATCACAAATGACCCCGCACTCGTCATAGAGTACGTGTCTCTCCTTAATATAGCGTCACAGTGTGATATACCGGGGTTTCAAACCCTCAGGTCATCATCTACATCTATTACTCACCTCAAACTGGCCACAAGTCTAGTCTGCTATTCCTTTCCCCCTCGAGTCGACCTCTTCACGTGCCGAATCTGATCAAAACCATAAGGAATACAATATAATGTGCCAAAGAAACATAACCCAATCGAAAATACTCGAAAAACACCAAAAATCACGAAGTTGGCAAAACCCGAGCCCCAGGCCCACTTCTCGAAAAAAATTACAAAATTTACATCACCAGATTCCTCGTCTCGCCATGAGTCCGTACATATCAAATTTACTAAAATCGGAGTTCAAATGCCCTTTCAAACACCAAATTTTTATTTCAAAAACCCAAGCACTAGTTCTTCCAATTTTTACCCAAATTTCCAGGAATTAAAGGTTGATTCTTCAATAAAATGACGTTTCTAGGTCACAAGACGTACCTCCAATCACTTCCCGTCAAAATCCTCTTCAATCTCTACTACAAAGCTCTTAAGGCGGCTAACAATGTAGGAAAAGTGAATAGACTCGCGGATGAAATAATGATATAAAACCCTTCTGCCAACAGCGACTTTCGCTTCTGCGGTCCCGTTTTCGCTTATGCGGGACCGCTTCTGCGGCCAAATATTTGGTTATGCGGTTTTCATTTTAGTTTACAATTTCCGCTTTTGCATCCCAAAATCCGCTTCTGCGGATCACCCAGTACCGCTTCTGCGGTTGACAGTCCACTCCTGCGGACTCACTTTTGCGGACCATATTCTGCTTTTGCGGAATCTCCTCACCAGGACACAAACCGCTTCTGCGCTCCTTCACCCGCTTCTATGAAACCGCTTCTGCGGTCCATTTCCGTAGAAGCAGAAATGCCAGTTGACAGAAAAACTGAACCTACAACACACTTCAAAACTCTCGTTTAACCACCCAGATTCACCCCGAGGCCCCCGGGACTTCAACCAAAAACACCAACACATTCTAAAACCTCATCCAAACTTGTTCCAACCCTAAAAACACAACAAACAATGCTAAAACTATTAAATCACATCGGATTCAAGCCTAAGTTTCTTAAAAACTTCCGAATTGCACCTTCGATCAAAAACCCGACCAAAACACCTCCGAATGACCTGAAACATTACACACATATCCAAAATCACCTAACGGAGCTACTGCAACTTTCAAAATTCCATTCCGACCCTCGGATCAAAATCTCACCTATCAACTGGATTTTGCCAAAATACTAACTTCTCCAATTCAAGCCTAATTCTACACCGGACCTCCAAAATCACTTCTGATCACGCTCCTAAGTCACAAATCACCTCCCGAAGCTAACCAAATCACCGGAATTCACATCCGAGCCCTCTAACTCATAAGTCAACATCCGGTTGACTTTTCCAAACCAAGCCTTCCTTAAAGAGACTAAGTGTCTCACTTCCTATCCAAACCAATCCAATTCGACTCTAACTCGCCCAGTGACAATAATGGAACGTGAAGAAGCAATAATTGGGGAAAATGGGGTTGTAATACATGAGACAACTGGCCGGGTTGTTACATAAGGAGGTCTAGAGTTATGATTTCCCCAATTGTCAGAATCCTTACAGCTATGTTCCCTACAATTTCGCCGATGTATTCTCTACTGATCGTGAGCTCTTTGGGTGCTGTAATTATCTTTCGAGCAACTACAATAATTTACTAGATATATTCTCTCGAACTACGGTAGTTGGCTTTATCTAACCGCTCATTATGACCACGTCAAGGCTTTGTTTTTTCTAAACCTGCCTTTAAACCCACTGTATTAATTTCTCACATACGTTAGGAGTAGCATTGTTCAACAACTACCTAGATATATACTGTCCCTCGAGCAGTACACATTAAATAGTCACAGTCAATTGATGGCCATTCAATCAACAGTAATAAACACGTAGTTGAACAAATAGATAAATTCAAAGGCTAAATATATTTAAACCTAACAAGAATTCATCCTACAAAAGGTTTTATCAAAAATCTACATAACAAATTAGCTATCCATAACAGTATGTAAAACTACAATACTAAAAGTCATAACCAATAATGAAAATAGGAAGAAGAAAGTGAAAATCTTGTAGAAGAATTCTCCGCCTTGCTCCTAGTGTGTTCTTTCCTCCTTAGGTCGAATCCCCAGTCTCCTTAGACTCCCTAGCTCTAAATTATGTCAAACATATGTCAAAGGTCCTCAAAATACCATTTCCCATGAATATATATCAAGTAGGGTCGGGCCCAAACAATTATACCTTCTCCTACGGAAAAAGGACACTTTTCCAGGTCAGGACATCCGCGGCCGCGGATTTGCATAGTGTTCTGTCTGGGGATTTGACCGCGGAGCCCTTGTCGCGCATTTTTCACCCTGTTCTGTTTGGAATATGGAAAAACGTAAAACATGAAAGTTGTATCCGTTTGAATTAGATTTTCAATCATATATTGTGGAGCCAAATGGAGTTCTAAGCGAAAAGTTATGTGCATTTTACTAGACAGTGTGCAATATGCCTAATCGATTATTCGTTCATTATTAACTATCATCCGTTGATCCCCGAACACGATCCCGGCTTAATTCCTTGGGATTTTACTTAGACTTAAATGCTCCAAATCACTTTAATTCATTCCATAACATCTACATAGCTCGGAATCACTCCTACCAGGTATAAAACACACAGTTAGTGCAAAACACTAGCGATTAAAACGAAAATTCAACTAAAGTACAGTAAATTAGAGTGTAATAATTGTCTAAAGTACGTTATTATAGCCTATCATCAAGAGACTTAGGTGAAACAAGCTAGAGTGACTCTTTTTTCCCTAGACGAAGATAAGTATTAATGTTAGTATATAGTTCGAATCCGTTTGAGATTAAATTAATAAAATAACAAAAAAGGAATTACTATTTCAAAAGTTTGAAATAATATTTGGAATTTGCCTCATCCTTATTTGGTCATTTGTTTTGGTGAATTTGCCTAGATACTTCTGCTTAACCAAAAATCGTGTAATTCGGTCAAAGCTTATTTTAAGAAGTACTCGTGCTACTGATAATCAAAAAATTATATATTTACTTAATGATAAGAAAGTAAATTAAATATGAAGTAGCAAAAATAGCCAATAATAAGCAAAACAAAGTAATTATATTCCAATAGTAATCAGGATGTGTCTGTACAAATGATATTTTTTTTCCTTTTATAGGAGTCTATAAGTAAAATGTCTTTCCCCTTTTATGACCAGATAATTATGAGCATTAATGATATTAATGAGACGTTATAATTGGTAATCGTAAGTGTTTATGAAGATTCTGTAACGTACGAGATCATTCATGCTCATTAACTGATGATTCATGAATCTTTCCAATTTAATGTCTCGATTCATTCCACCGGTACCTCTTCAGGTAACCATTTAAACTTGAATGACCTTATCTTCTCCTCTTGTGGGTGATTTTCTTGTATCTATTATGACTCGTGCCTCTTTAGTGTATCTTTCCAGTTGTCTCTTTCTTACTGATCCACGTGTCTTATCATATCAGCCACTCATATAAATCCACGTGTAATATTTATTTTTATCAATATAGATAGTCCCCCCACTTGCCGAATATTCTGCAATTGAATATTTGGGAAGTTGTATGTATTTATGGCAGGAATTTTTACCGCCATTTCCCATGTATCATTACGTCTGGTCCAGAACCAACACGTTGTATGTGACCTCCATTTAATGCATGTGCCATGTGGCCTTCATTAATTGGATCTGCGACTTTTTGAGCGATTTCTAGGGTTTTTTTGCGGCTGCATCAGTCATGAAGTGACTGCTTCATCATGATGTTTCCTTCATGACCTCATTTACGTGACAATTGCTTCTTCATATAAATACCCCCTTTGCCTTTGCTTTCACAAAAAACTTTATACTGTATTCGTTGTTCTCTATAATTCTCATTCTTCATCACGTTTTACTTTCATACAACTATGGCTTCTTCAAATCTTGATCCCTGTAAAGTTGTTATAGTGGATGAACTCCCCCCATTCATCTGCTCCTACTAGAAGTAGAAGAGGTGGCAGGTTATAAAATTTAGGATCTGTTTCTATCCGTGGTTCTTCTTCTCAACCCAGTACCACTACCCCGTCGTCTTCTAGAACTAGGGCTTCTTCTTCACATAGATCTTCTGTTAGAAGTAGTGATTCTAGTGAACCACTTCGTGAACCCACTGTTGATGAGATTATTTCCACTGAACTTTCCTTCTTTACTATTAGAAATCAAGTCACTTCCATTACTTCTCATGATCGTGCTTGGTGCCTACCCTTCCTAGATTACAGAGGGTTTGATTTCCTTTGTCCGGAGATATTGTCATTGGAAACATGATTTCCCAATTATAGTTCCTAATGCAAATCAAATGATCACCTTGTTCAAAGCTGGTTATTCGTTTGTGTATACATATCCCTTCACATTAGGTTTTAGACCACCTATTGACCCAGTCATCATAGAGTTTTTTCGTTTCTTCAACATTTGTTTAGGACAGATTGGTCTTATTGTATGGAGGGTTGTGACATGCCTTAGATACTTGTCAAACTTGGCTTCTTTACCTTTTATCATCTGATTCATCTTTACTCCTCCAAGTTATTTCGTTCTGGGGTGTTTACCCTTGTGGCCGAGAATAAGAGAGTTTTAGTGAGCCCTGAAGATGACAAGGATCATGGTTGGTATGCTCGATTCATCATTGCTCCCACAAGTGGGTTAGTGGGAGAAGAGAACATGCCTTTCCTAGAAAAGTGGAACTTTGTACGTAAGTTTCTTTTCATATTTTCTATTCCTTTTTTGTGAAGAACCTTCCATCTCACAACTATTTTATTTTTGTTTTTCAGCAACTATGAAAGCTGTTGAGGAAGTCCCAAATTTCTGTGGTTGGGTAGAAAAATTGTTAATTTTTTCTCCTATGGAAGAACGGTCTTGTAAATACCTTTCTAACAGGTTTGGATGGAAAGTGAAGATCCATGGTATCCTTCTCTTCCCTTTTCTTCCTTGCTTTTATACTTAGTTTGGCACTTATTAACCCTTTTCTTCACTAGAGTTTCCCATTTGGGGTGTGAGTGCTGCATCGATTATTGCTTCAAGACTCTCTTCATCGATGGCTCAAGAAATAATCTTGAGTTCTTCATTGAAAAGAAAATCTGATAGAGCACACAGTTCTGAGAGTGAAGAGGAGCGGGAGGAGAGCTATTGGTTTGTAAGTCTCGAGCTAGGAGATGTACCATTTTAGATGATGAAGCTACTCCTCCTCCCAGTTTTGCTCCCATGCACAAGTCTGAAGGTGCTACCTTAGTAAGTTCTTATGAGGAGATGTCTGCCGCACCCCAGCTTTACTGAACAGCTCTTTTCTCATGGGTTTGATGAAGACTTCGGCTTTGTTTCTAAGGAAACGCCTCTTGCTTCTTTTCACGTATCTGTTTCAATTGACCTTCAGTTCCTCACACTTGTTGCTACTGCTACTTCTCTGCCTGGGCTATTTTAACTCCCTCGACTGTCCCTACTGTTACAACTTCTCATGCTAAAGTTGGTTCCTCTAGTAGGGTAATGAAAAAAGTTACCATCGAGATTCCTGAGGATGGTAATCTTCTGAAGAAATCCGGCCAAGCTGATGTATGGCTGAAACCATTTATTGGCCCAGTTGAGAAGTCAAAATTGGAGAGGCACAGTTCTGTAACGTGGATGAATGATACATACATTCATCTTTAAAGGTATATGCCTTAGCTTTTTATTTCGCATGTGATTTCCTTTTCATTGATATCACATTTTCCTTTTCATTATGTAGATCAACCTCATTGGTACAAAATTTGATGAAGAGGATCGTCCACATAGAGCAGCTAATGAACGATTATCACATCGAGGCAGACAACTAGAAAGAGCAGTTTGATAGTCTTCAACTTGAAAAAGAAGTCTTAGAGGAAGAAAAGTATACCTTGGAGCAGCAGGTGAAAGTAATGGCAGCTGAATTGGCAGTTGAGAAAGCCTTATCTAATCAGGTGGGCAAAGACAAAAACCTTCTTGAGTCTTCATTTTCTGAGCAACTTTCTAAGGACACTAAAGAAATTAGAGGTTTGAAAGAACTACTGAACCAAAAAGAATTTTACGCCGGGGAGCTTGTTCAAACACACACTCAAGCTCAAGAAGATCTCCGAGTATCTTCTAATAGAGTTCAGTTTTTAGAGAGTTCTCTTGCCCCCTTACAAGCTTCTTATGATGATGCCTTAATGAGAAGGAAAAGCTTAGAAGTGAGATTGAGTAGTGGGAAATAGATTATGAAGCCCTTGAAGATAAGGATGATGTTGAAGTTAGCTGTGCTTTCTTGAACATACGCCTCGACACTTTAATGGAGGCAAGCCAAGAAGGCTTTGACTTTGCCGCTGATATTGCAAAGATTAAAGAAACTATTGAGAAAACTCAACAGAGTCAGAGCTTTTCTTCACCTGCGGTTGACATTCCCGAAGGTGATAAAGTTACTCCTGGTGAAGATGTTGTTCAATCTCCTTCCTCTCAAGTTGTTCCTCCTGCTGTTGATGATATCATTCTTCATCCCACTGGTTCATATTCTATCCCACAGTGAACGTTTGAAGTGTTGTTTCATTTTTTTAATTGGTGGGGTGTTTGGAAGTTTACCCCTGGTCCTATTTGGGGGTTTGGTAATGTTTGAAAAGTTTTACCCCTAGTATGTTTTGGGGTTTTAATATCAAGTAATTAGGTTGGAACTAATTTTTATACTTAGTTTTAACCAAGTTTATAATATTACTGAGTTTTTGTTTAACTCTTACAATACCTTTATTTTGAGTTTCTATTCTACTCTCTTGACTTATTTCTGGGTTTGAAGACAAATGTTTGACTTATATTTATAAGTTATTGGCTTTATTTTCTGCTTATTTTAATGTCTGGATTTTTGTTTTACCCTTTGATATTTAACTTTGCATTAAAAAATGCTTCGATGTTTCGTGACTCTTTTGAATAAGCACGAATTATAAAGGAGGGCCCTTTTATATATGACACTTAATGAAGAAGACGTATCAATTTTAAATTGGTGTAAACATACGAAAGAAGAAGTAGGAACATACAGATTTATTTGAATAACTTGAAGAAGTTTAGTATTCTTGAACTTTCAAATTGTATACTTTACATGTATTCGAATAACATCTACAAATCTTCCATAGTTGTTTTCTTTATAACAGATTTTACAAGATTCAAGGGTATATCTTGCAACCCTCGACTAAATATTTCCTTTAACCTAGATACTCATAAGATTTTTTGTTACATCTTCGAGTGTATACTTCATCATAGGTTTTTGAATCAGGCTTGAATTTCGGCTCTTGATTTGCTCACTCTTAACTTTCGATTTGTTGGGTAAATTGCTTCAGGCTTGACTCGAATTCTTACTTTTCTAGTCTTCTTCGCCTTCCATAAATATATAGTCCCCCAAGTTTTAGAGCTTTGAAGTACGAAATCTCGAGCACTTGATTATTCTTTCCTTATGGTCCATTTCCTGAAAAGGAAAAACATACGGGACTCAGATGCATAATTTTAGATGATGATTGCTTAACCCTTTTTATTTTCATCAGAAAGGTTGTAACCCAGACCGAGGATTATTATGCATCCCGCGTGTCTTTTAGGTCTAAGATCATCATTTGGTGTGGGCTAGCTTTGTGCCTATTATCTAAATGATTAGTAAAATTTAAAAAGAATAAATTCAGACCTTGCATAAATGATACATGACGGGGGGTTTTCCTTTTCAGAAGTAATACTTTTTCAAATGAACAGCATTCCAATTTGATGGTAGTACTTTGTTGTCCATTGTTTCTAACTCATATGCACCCTTTCCTGCAATACCTCGAATCTTGTAAGGTCCTTCCCAATTTGGGCTCAACTTTCCTGCATTGGCTGCTTTAGTTGATTGAAAAATATTTTTGGGTCCGAGGTCCCCAATTTTGAAATACCTAAGATGAGCTTTCCGATTATAATATCGCTCTATAATTTGCTTCTTTACTGCCATCCTTAACAAGGCTGTTTCCCTATTTTCTTCAAGCAAATCAAGATTATTCGCATCTCTTCCTCATTTGATTCTTCAGTTGCTTGAGTATATCTCTACTTGGTTCACCTATTTCAACTGGAATTAAGGCTTCAGCACCATACACAAGTGAAAATGGCGTCTCTCCTGTACCTGCTTTTGCTGTCGTGCAGTAAGCTCATAAGACTCTTGGTAACACTTATGGCCATCTTTCTTTTGACTCCTCTAATATTTTTTAGGTTATTAACAATAACCTTGTTTGTTGATTCAGCTTGTCCGTTGGCCATAGGATGATAAGGTGTTGAAGTTATCCTTTTAATTTGCCAACTCCGAAAGAATTTTGTGATTTTTGCACCTATGAATTGCGGGCCGTTATCATACACAATTTATTTTGGAATCCCAAATCGACATATGATGTTTAACCAAATGAAGTCCCTGGATTCTTTTTCTCATACCTGTTTGAAGGCACATGCTTCTACCAACTTGGTAAAATAATCAGTTTGTACTAGTAAAAAGAGTACCTTTCCTTTGGCTTGTGGTAGTGGACCTACGATATCCATTCCCCACTTCATAAAAGGGCATGGGGTAATAACCAGATGTAATAACTCCGCTGCACGATGCATATTATTTCCATATATTTGGCATTTGTCACATTTGGCCACAAAGCTTTCTGCCTTTTCTTCCATTTTAGGCCAATAATACCCTGCTCTAATTAGGGTTTTTACCAATGCTTTTCCTCATGTGTGATTTCCACAGTGTCTTTTATGTACTTCTCTTATCACATACTCTATTTGAGAAGGTCCGAGACACCTTGATAAAGGTTCACCGAACATCTTTCGATATAAGTTGCCTCGATCCAAACAATAACAGGCAACTTTGATAGAATTCCATATTGCAAAAAATTAACGATCTCATTTCTCCAATCCCAGGTTAAATTATTGAAAATTACCTCATTTTTATCTTGATCGATTGCCGAATGAAACAAATGTATTACAGAATCATTTTCTTCATTTGTCATTTCTGCAACAAATACAAGATTAGCCAACGCGGCGTCTTTGACATTTTCTTCCCTGGGTATTTGCACGATTTTTCAAGATTGGAATTTCCTGATCAAATCACGTGCCTTTTCCAAATATTGCTGCATCCTCACCTTTCTATCTATATATGTCCCCTGCATTTGATTAACTACAAGCTGCGAGTCACTTTTGATTATAACCTGTTCTACTCCGAGCTCTCGTTCCAATTCCAGACCTGCAACCATAGCTTCATACTCTGCTTCATTATTAGTAATGGGATGACATTTTATAGCTTGCCTAATAGTTTCTCCAGAAGGTGGGATTAGAACGATGCCTAAACCCGCACATTTAACATTCGAGGAGCCATCAGTAAATAGGGTCCAAGTACCTGGATTAGACCTGTTAAATACCCGCAGTTCCTTTTCTGCTTCTGTTACCATCTGTGGGCAGAAGTCTGGCACGAAATCTGCTAACACCTGTGATTTTATCACAATTCTAGGTTGATGTGTGATATCATATTCACTTAGTTCTATGACACACTTGGCTAATCTACCTAATAATTCCAGCTTATGCAATATATTTCATAAGGGATAAGCGGTCACCACAGAGATAAGGTGACATTGGAAATAAGGCCTTAACTTTCTAGATGCCATTATTAATGCTAAATCAAGTTTTTCTAAATGAGGATATCGCGTTTCAGCATCCAATAAGGAATTGCTAACATAATAAATTGGAGATTTTTTTCCTTTGTCTTCCCAAACTAATACTGTGCTTATCGTCACTTCTGAAACTGCGAGATAGATGAGTAGCCTCTCTCTGTCCTTTGGTTTAGCTAGCAACGATGGGTTTGACAAGTATGCTTTTAGAGTTTTGAGTGCTTGTTGGAAGTCCTCAGTCCACTCAATTTGTCTTTGCTTTTTCAATACTTAAAAGAACTTAAAACTTTTCTTCGAAGATTTAGAAATAAACCTCCCTAATGCCGCTATCCTACCTGTCAACCTCTGCACCTCTTTTTTGCTCCTAAGTAAATCCGGTATCTCTTTGATGGATTTAATCTGTGCTGGATTTACTTCAATTTCTCGGTTAGAAACAAGGAAACCTAAAAACTTACCTGAAAACACACCAAATGCACATTTTTCGGGATTTAACTTCACATTCAATTTGCGAAGAATCTAGAATATATCCGACAAATGTTGGATGTGATCCCCCACCTATGTTGACTTGACTAACATGTCATCAATGTAGACTTCCATGGTTTTTCCCAGATGCTCCTGAAACATCTTTGTGACTAACCCCTGGTATGTGGCTCCAACATTCTTTTGACCGAAAGGCATGACTTTATAACAATAAGTCCCCCTGTCTGTAATAAAGGAAGTTTTTTCTTCACCTAAAGGATCCATTTTTATTTGATTATATCCTGAGTAGGCATCTTAAAAACTCAACAATTCATGTTTTGCAGTAGCATCAATTAGTTGATCTATGTGTGGTAAAGGAAAAGAATGTTTAGGACAAGATTTATTCAAGTCAGTATAGTCTACACAAACTCAGCACTTACCATTCTTTTTGGGTACCACTACAGTATTAGCTAGACAATTAGGATATTTTACCTCCCGGATAGACCAATTTTTAAAAGCATTTGTACATCATCCTAAATCACCTGGTTTTTGAAGGATCCTTGCTTCCTTTTCTTCTATTTGACAGGCGGGTGTGTTGGATCTTTATTCAGTTTATGGGTCATCACCTCTAGTGTATACCTGTCATATCTGAATGCAACCAAGCAAAGCAATCTGCGTTAGCTTTTAGGAATTCAATTAACTTACCTTTCATCTCTGGGCTCAGGTTGGTTCCGATGTAAACTTTTCTATCCGGCCAATGTATAAACAACACCACAGCTTCAAGTTCCTCAATTGTTGTTTTGATGTTTTGGTTCTCTTCTAGCTCTTGAATAGTATCAGGCCTTGGATCTACATCCGTTCGTCCACCTCCAGTTGAGGTTTGAGTTGCTAAACCCACAACTGAATTCTATAATTGCTATTTTTTCATCTGTAACATCATTTTGTATGCTTGAATCCGCCACTGAATTGATATTTTTAGAAGCATGTTGATCACCAATCTGTCTAATTCCCCATTGCGAAGGAAACATAATAACTTGATGCAAAGTAGATGGTACGACATCCATCTCGTGAATCCAAGGTTTGCGAGAATCATATTGTATGCCATGTCCATATCTATTACTTGAAATTTCGTATCCTTGACTACTCCTTTTGCGAATGTGGTGAGCATTATCTCCCCTTTTGTAACAATGCTTGAATTGTCAAATCCAGATAAGGTACATGCTTTGGGTACCAATTTGTCATTATCTTGCATTTCGTTTACCACTCTTAAAAGAATGATATTTACAGAGCTACCTGGATCAATCAAAACTCGTTTCACATTAGTATCATGTACAAGTAAAGATATTACCAACGCGTCATTGTTGGGATCAACACGCCATCTGCATCTACATCATCAAATGTTATACTGTCTTCTTCCAAAACTTGGCGAACTCGCTTTTCATGGGAAACTATGATTTTTGACACCTTTTTGGCAGCCGTATATGTTACATCATTAACCTCTTCCCCTCAGCTTATGACATTAACCATTTTTTTTTGTGACGGATGTTTTGGTGGCTCCTATCTATTCTTCATATACGCTTGCTTACCCTTCTCACTAAACAAATCAGCTAAGTAACTTTGTTTTAGTAAGTGCTCTACTTCACCTTGTAGCAATCTGCAATCTACTATTTTTTATGACCGTGATCATTATGAAACTCGCATAAGCAATCTGGGTTTCTTCTGTTGGGGTTCGATCTCATTTCTTTTGGCCACCACACCTTATCTCTCATGCCTCTTAAAACAGCTAACAACTTAGTTGTACTAACATTGAAATTGTAACCACCAATCTTCGCTTTTGTATTTCTGTCGATGACCCGTGTGTCTCGCTCCTTTTCGAATTTGGACGATGATCCCGCATCTCTATCCCTTGATGTGGAACTATAACTCAGGTTCTCCGATTTATAATGTGAATCCCTTCCTGATGATCTCATGTAAGGCTCGTACCTGTTCTTACCGGACCTTCTTTCAATTTCTGGTTGCCTTGAACTTACTCTTTCATCTCCCCGTGTCTGGGTGATGGTATCTTCCTGTATCCGTAGTTTCGTGCTATACCATTGTAAATATCATTCCAAGTTGTTGTAGAGAATTCTCGAAAGCTTTCTTTGAGTCTCCTCGTGGCTTTTGACCTTTTTTCATTTAGGTTACTTGCAAATGACATAGCCGCTATATTGTCAGGTACGCGTGGTAACATCATTCTTTCACGCTGAAATCTATCCACGAATTCCCTGAGCATCTCCATATGTCCTTGTTTTATCTTGAAGATGTCTTCCATCCTCTTTTCAACTTTTTAAGCTCCCGAGTGTACTTTTATAAATGAATCTGCAAGCTCGGAAAAAGAATCAATAGAATTTTCGGGTAAAAGAGGATACCATGTTAGTGCTTTTTTTGAGAGTGTTTCACCAAATTTTTTGACCAGCACTGACTCAATCTCTTGCTCTGTCAAGTTGTTGCCTTTCACGCCAGTTGTAAATGTAGTTACATGATCTTGTGGATCGGTTGTCCTATCATACTTCCGGATATCGGGCATCTTAAACCTTTTTCGAATTGGCAAAGGAGCAACACTTGGCTTCCAGGGTTATTGAGAATATTTATCAATATCCACCCCTTTGATTACGAGTGGAACACCAGGTATATGCTCTATGCGGTCATTCTGCCCCTTGAGGTATTTTTGCAAAGTTAGTACTAAACTTTGTAAATCAGAATTAACAACAATACCTAACCTTCTATCGCGAGATTCGCTGTGAGTTCTTGCACTACCCAAATTGGTGAGTTCCGAGCGTGGATTTTTTATGGTTGGGATGTTATTCAAAGGTGGAGTTAATGGTACAGTTGGCAACCCACTAACAAAAGCTTGAAGAGCATTGCTGACCTGTTCTGCAATTAGTTGCTTCAATGCTTCATCAATAATATCATGGCATCCCCTTGTTGGTCATTCGCATGTGATGCTGATCTACTAGGTGACCCATCTCGGGACTATTGAGGAGAGTTTCGGGGTGGAGGGACTGGAGTTCCATCCCTTTGTTGATTATGCTGGTTCAATTGGTTTTGCTGATTTTGTTGGTTGTTATCGTTAGAAGTTGACATAATCTTTTTGACAGAAAAAAGAATTTGGAATTCGGTCAAAGCTTATTTTAAGAAGTACTCGGGCTACTAATAATCAAGAAATTCTATATTTACTTAATGATAAGAAAGGAAATTAAAATATGAGGTAGCAAAAATAGCCAATAGTAAGCAAAAGAAAGTAATTGTATTCCAATAGTAATCAGGACGTGTCTGTACAAATGATATTTCTTTCCATTTTATAGGAGTCTATAAGTACAACGTCCTTCCCCTTTTATGATCGGATCATTATGAGAATCAATGATATTAATGAGACGTTAAAATTAGTAATTATAACTGTTTATGAAGATTCTGTAACGTATGAGTTCATTCATGCTGATTAACTGATGATTCATGAATCTTTGCTTTTTAATGTCTTGATTCATTCTGTCGGTACCTCTTCAGGTAACCATTTAAACTTGAGTGACCTTATCTTCTCCTCTCATGGGTGATTTGCTCGTATCTATTACGACTCGTGCCTTTTTTAACGCATCATTTCAGCTGTCGCTTTCTTATTGATCCGCGTGTCTTGTCATACCAGCCACTCATATAAATCCACGTATAATATTTATTTTTACCAATACAACTTCTGTCCGTCAAAATATTTTTTTATATTTTTGTTCAAAGATTGTTGTCTCTAACATGTTCATCACTACCGTGTGCATATTAGGGATTAGGAGATTATTCGTACTAGTGTGGTGATGATATTTTCGTTTGAGAGATGGGTTGGGTAATGAGAGAGATTTATTATGGCTTTCTATTTCAATCCACATATAGTAACAATTGTAAACGTTCGCAACCTGCGAACACGTCCAAAGCAAGAGTTAGAAGACAATACAACAGTTACTCCGATCTGTTTCCCTACTGACAAAAGATATATGTAATACGTACTAATTCTGTTTGTCTTCTTGCAAAGCATAGCTAGCAACTATCTGGTATTTAATAATACAACCATAGTAGAAACATAAATGTATTATTGCATAAATCATAGGCTACTTTAGTAAAATTTTAAAATTTATTTGCATCAATCATAGGCCACTTATTTAAAATTTTAAGGATCAAAATTTTGGGTTATTTGAAAATAAGATCTTACAACTTGATATTTTTATTACTTTTCTGTGATTATATTTAGAGTTTTTTGAGGCCTCTATTTGGAGCGCCAGAAGAAACCCCATAATCCAATTTTGATCCCCTACTACTAGACAAAACAAATATTGCCAGCTCAACATTTTATTCTCTAAGGGGCAAACCCTAAATTATAGCACCTTTATAAACCCCCATTTGTCGATCAGTTTCATTTTGTGCTTCCTCTCTCGCATAACAATCTGAGTCTTAAGCAACTCACGCTCAAGGAAGTCATAAAAGGTCGATCTTATATCTTTTATATTTATTTTTTCATGAATATGTAGTTGTATACTAGCCTGAATTTGTTTTTCTATGAATATGTATCTAGGTTCTTATACTGCTTTGTTTAAACTTTGATCCTTCATCTTTTATCTTACTTCAATACATGCTGATGGAGTTCTATTGAGTGAAAGTTATGATTTTTTTGTATATATATTGGTTTAATATTTAGCTTCTCTTCTTGTATCTGGACGTTGTTAGATAGAAAAGACGGGCGTAGTGAAATTTTTGGTGGACCAATTGTTGGATCGCGTCTAGGAAGTTGAAATTGTTGAACCAAATTTTGTTTTCGAAATTGTAGGAAAGGTGGAACAAGCAAAATCCCTCCTGCTCGCCTCGGGTAGTCAATATATTAGATTCAGAGCTTATAGGATGGAGGAACAACTATTACATGGCTCTGATACCATGTTAGATTTAGAGAATAGTAGGATTTGATTCAACCATGATTAGGGTTTTTATAGAGAATAGAGAAAAGAATGAGTAAAGGATCTCTGTATTGAATATCATGTGCCAAGCTGTTCCAGAATCTTCCCTTCAACCCTTTTATAAGTTGGGCCTGTTATGTACAAGTAATACAAAAAAGGAACAGATAAAATAATAAAATCTGTTAAGGCCTCTATTTGGAGCGCCAGAAGAAAATCCATGACCCGATTTTGCTCCCCTACTACCAGACAAAAAAAATATTGCCACCTCAGCATTTTATTCTCTAAGAGGGAAACCCTAATTTATAGCACCTTTACAAACCCCCATTTGTCGATCAGTTTCATTTTGTGTTTCCTCTCTCGCATAACAATTGAGTCTTAAGCAACTCACGCTCAAGGAAGTCGTAACATGTCAATCTTATATCTTTTATATTTATTTTTCCATGAATATGTAGTTGTATACTAGCATGCATTTTTTTTCCATGAATATGTAGCTAGGTTCTTATACTGCTTTGTTTAAACTTTGATCCTCCATCTTTTATCTTACTTCAATACATGCTGATGGAGTTTTATTGAGTGAAAGTTATGATCTTTTTATATATATTGGTTTAATGCTTAGGTTCTCTTCTTGTATTTGGACATTGTTAGATGGAAAAGACGGGTGTAGTGAACTTTTTGGTGGACCAGTTGTTGGATCGCATCCAGGAAGTTGAAATTGTTGAACCAAGTCTGGTTTTCAAAATCGTAGGAAAGCTGAAACAAGCTAAATCACTCCTGCTTACCTTAGATAGTCAATATATTAGATTCAGAGTCTAGAGGGTGAAGGAGCAGCTATTTCATGGCTCTGATACCATGTTTGATTCAGAGAATAGCAGGATTTGATTCTACCATGATTAGGATTTTTAGAGAGAGAATAGAGAAACGAACGAGTAAAGGATCTCTGTATTGAATACTATGTACTAAGCTGTTCTAGATTCTTCCCTTCAGCCCTTTTATAAGTTGGGCCTCTTATGTATAAGTAATACAAAAAGAACAGATAAAATAATAAAATCTGTTAAAGCCTCTATTTGAAGCGCTAGAAAAAACCCCATAACCCAATTTTGCTCCCCTACTACGAGACAAAACAAATATTGCCAGCTCAGTATTTTATTCTCTAAGGGGGAAACCCTAATTTATAGCACATTTATAAACCCTCATTTGACGATCATTTTCATTTTGTGCTTCCCCTCTCGCATAACAATCTGAGTCTTAAGCAGCTCACGCTCAAGGAAGTCGTAACAGGTCGATCTTATATCTTTTATATTTATTTTTTCATGAATATGTAGTTGTATACTAGCATGAATTTATTTTTCCATGAATATGTAGCTAGGTTCTTATACTGATTTGTTTAAACTTTGGTCCTCCATCTTTTATCTTACTTCAATACATGTTGGTGGAGTTCTATTGAGTGGAAGTTATGATCTTTTTGTATATATATTGGTTTACTATTTAGCTTCTCTTCTTGTATCTGGACGTTGTTAGATAGAAAAGACGGGCGTAGTGAAATTTCTGGTGGACCAACTGTTAGATCGCATCTAAGAAGTTGAAATTGTTGAACCAAATCTGGTTTTCGAAATTGTAGGAAAGGTAGAACAAGCTAAATCACTCCTGCTTGCCTCAGGTAGTCAATATATTAGATTCAGAGCTTAGAGGATGAAGGAACAACTATTTCATGGCTCTGATACCATGTTAGATTTAGAGAATAACAAGATTTGATTCAACCATGATTAGGGTTTTTAGAGAGAATGGAGAAAAGAACGAGTAAATGATCTCTGTATTGAATATTATGTGCCAAGCTATTCGAGAATCTTCCCTTCAACCCTTTTATAAGTTGGGCCTCTTATGTACAAGTAATACAAAAAAGGAACAGATAAAATAATAAAATATACCTATAAAAGTGTTGATCCAATTGAACTCATCTCTGCATTGACTCTCAACACCGTGGTCGAAGCAGAGAGAAGTTATGAAGCCTAGGATGTTTTGGTGTAGAAGCGGATGTAGCCATTTGGCTATGAGTTTATTTGGATCTAAAACTTTTAATACAGAGAATAAATATATACTCTTTTCGTTTCAATTAACATGATATATTTCGCTTATTGAGAGTTAAAATATATGAAGTTTGATCAATATTTTAAAATATATTTATTTTACCATATTAACTTGAAAAAAATTACAAGTTATAGTTTTTGAGTATCTAAATTTTGATTTATAAATAGTAAGTAGAATTAATTCAATTTAATTTTAAAATTTAGAGTAGACATAGACGACCGTACTGTTATATTCTGACACTGTTATATCTGAACCATATTTTTATGAGCAGTTGAACCCATTAAATGTGTAGAAACTTTCTGAGCCCTGACATTATAGGGTGAGCGGATTTATGCGAAAAAAAAAAAACTAATGATTTAACCATCATTTCATTTTCTCTTCTTGTCAGTTAACTACTGTTTATGATAAGAACTGACGTGATCGGAAATAGACTCTGTTCTCCAGATATTTTTATATGAAGAGATTGACAACGTACCGATTGATAATTTTTACTTAAGTTGTCAAAACCAGTGGACTGGTCAACATCGGCGATTTTGTCATGCGATGGAATTTTGAATAATGCCATTATTCTAAGTGCAAAATTGTTATACGTAATGATTTTCGTTTTCTGCTTTTGGTACAGAAAGTAGACCGATTGAAAACGATAATAACATTATACAAGAAGTGGGGAGTCCTTCGTTATTCTGTACTAAAGAGAAACAGAGTTGAGTTATACATTGAGATTGAGAAGTGCGCTAAGGGAACAAGATCTTATCATAATCTAGATACATCAATATATACAAACTATATGAGCTGATCTCCATGTATATTACAGATATGAATTCATATGGATTCAATTGAGCATGCATTACTATTTCTTTTTAATTATATCATAAGTATATTTGTGAAAATTTCTATAAATTATTATAAATTCTAAGTATTGAATCTACAATCCGGTAAAAAAGAAGCTCTACATATTGAGGTCATTAAATTTACGTCCTTCATTCAATTTATGTGTCTTAATTTGACTGAATTCAAAGTTTTAAAAAGTAAGATTTTTTTTTAAATTTATAGTATTAAATTAAAGATGTCTTTGATGTACCAAAATCTCATCTTGTTGTAAAAGACATGTCATGTGAGAGGTTGAAATTAAAAGTTACTCCCTTTCTTTAATAAAGATTGGCATAGTTCGGATTACGATGATCAAAATATTTAACTCTGACTGTTAATTCGGACATAAATTCTTTAAATTTTTAAAAATAAAATTTATATTTTCGGAAATAACATAAAAAGTATTACTATAAGTCATAATAATTCATAATTCAAAATATTTATAAATTATTTAAAAAGAGCACGGTCAAAGAATAACCTTGTAGATTTTTCAAATAGTAATAGTACCAATTATTTTGAAACGGAGTAAATAGTAAATATAAAAAGTGACATTATTTTGAATAATATTAAAATAAAAAAAATAAGACATAAATTGATACGGATGAATTAATTAAAAGAGAGTACAATAAACATGTGGTATGATGTGGAGACAAGGAAGATGGGAGTTCTGTCTTGGAAATAGGTATTGCGCCCTTGGTGGTGTCAAATGAATTAAAGCTTCTGTTCCCAATTTACACTTTTTGGCTCTGCATTGTGATTTGTGTATTTATGTGCATACCCATATGCCTATGATTTTTGTATTCATAAATCGCTTTGCTGAGATCCTAAGTTTTGACTTACTGTTCTATCAAAATTGTTGACCTATATATGATACTGAGGTCAAACCAGGATTAATTCTGAATGAAGAAACCTTCAGGTTAGTGTTTCCTGGGATGGAATTAAGTCGAAGAAAGGTTTTTTCTTTTTAATCTTTTTTTTTTCGAAAAGTTACACTCTTACTATGTATAAATCCATAGCTCCAGTAGTGAGTGTTTCCTTATGAATATTTGCACCATCCCCTTCACGATGTTACTAGTAAAATTTACCCGCACAAAGTGCTATATCAAATCATACTAATTTTTCTAATTAAGTGCTGAATTAAGGTGAAAAATGTATATCATAAATTAGTCATTATTTTTTTATACCCATATTTATAAAAACATGTATCATGTATTTCTTTGTTTGGATAATACCCGATACACATATATTTTAACCCACTACTCCTAATTCTTCTTTGAGTCCTTTAGGCTCAAAATATTCTACTCCTTTGCGTAGCACTCACATTTATCCTCACTACCTTGACTTATTTTCTTAGTGGAATCTTTTGATTGGAAGGTTGTTTACAAGTAAAATGATATAATTGAATTTATAACGTAATTTATAGACAAGCGAATCAATTTGATTCCAAAATAATAAATAAATTAAAAAAAATACAAGACTTAGCGCGAAAACGGAGATAAGACAACAAACAACTTGGTTCCCGGAGCAACGCTTCCGAAGACCACAATAAGAATATTAATAGACAGAAAATAAAGTATTATTAAGCTTAGAATATGTGTAGCATAAGTTTGTCAGAAATTTCGTGTCTTACAATTGCTGTTGAAGTCATTATTTATAGCTAAATCTAGGGAACAAGATCTTAGGATCAAGCCCATCTTAAATGATAATTACGGGGGCCATTGATGAAGGTGTAACAGCAAGCTACGAGTGCCAAAATTCTCTGTAACGGATTGTGTATTTAATACTGCGGAATATTCTTTATTCAGTGTCATTGGGTAGTAAATATTCGTTCGTCCTCATGAGCAATATTCCTTTCGGGGTCTGGCCGGTGCCAACCGAAGCTACTGTCCCCGGACTTGGTTTTCACTTGCCTCGTTTCCGTCTATCTTCGATTTCAAGTGTCGCTATATTATTCAACTATTTAATATGAACATATATTATCCTCCCCCTGCTTTCGGTGACACGTCTTTGTGTCATCGAGAAGTTGGTGAAGATACATTTCTTGGCAGGAAATTTTCTGATCCTTTTTGAAAAGTTCCTGACGCTTGATTAGACGCATATCTCTCCATATTTAATGCCTCAAACACGCATCATTTTATGATTTAGCAATATTTTTTTTCGGTTCTTGAGGTAATTATGGCAATGATTTTAGCTGCCTATTTTTTATTTATACGCCTCATTCCTGTTCTTTTACACTTTATAGTTCTTCAAACTCTTTCAGCTTCTTTGCATTCACTCTTTCTCGCTTTCACTCTTCTTTATTCTTTTTCTTCAAAGAACTCTTATTTCCTTCTGCTGACCATGGCTTCGTCCTGCAATAACTTAAGTTCTCTTAAAAATAAAGAAAACACCGATGATGACGCCCTTCCTGTGGTGAACACCATCATTCCGAGAAGACTCAACACAGCCAAGGACTTCGAAGAGAAGTTTCCTTCTACAAGCTCTCGTACATGGGCTGTTAGCATGTACCCTTCTTCCATCCGTCCTTCTAGATTCCTGCTGTGAAGGAGGATTGTAATTGCCATGATCTGAACATCATCGCTCCCGAACTGGTAGAGCGAGTAACCTTCCCTAAGAGGGGGATTTATGTACGTCTATACGTACCCATTTACTTTGGGTGCCTTTTCTTTTACAGGGGGAATTGACCCCATGATTTTGGAGCTGTGCCACGAATATCAGATCTTTTTGGCACAGGTGGGCCCTTCGGTGTAGCAACTATAGCCTGCCAACGACAACTGTGCCAGGAGACGAATGAAGAACTCACCTTGGCTCGCATGATGAACCTCTACTCCCCCAAGATTTTCCGTGAGGGAGTAATAAACATAAGAAAACATGGACACCATGCTTTGCTCGCAGCATGGATGACAACAACGACCATGGATGGATAGAGCAGTTCATTGTTGTTACCATCAGGGACATCATCCCGGCCAAAACTCCATTTTTTCCCGAGTCCTTGACTCGTTCGTGTAAGTTCAAAGTCTTTATTTTCTTTGAAAAAAGGTTGTTTCGTGTTATTACTGAAGCTCCTCTTTTTATTATTTCAGCAACTCGGTGGATACCACCAAGAATTGAAGGCTTGGACCAGTGGGTTCAGAAGATTCTGAACATTACTACGTCTGAGACCTGCCAGTGAAAAGAACTGGCCCAAAAATATGAGTGGAAGGCCTAAAATAACAGTAAGTTGACTCGTGAGATTGATCTTGTCCTCATCGTATTTTGTTTGGTATAAGAAAATTAGTTTTCCCGTACGAAATTGACAATTTCGTCTAGCGTACGGAGGGGACCTCGGTTGGCAAATAGTAATTGCACTGACAGTAGTTGCTGAGTCTTATGTTGCCCTTCCAAGGAATCTCAGAAAGGCACCGCGTAATAGTTGGTATCCAAGCTTAGGATCAACATCGGAGGAGGGAACACATTGCCATTACTACCATTTCTGATCATGGTGAATCATGGGGACTGCATTGCGGCCGTTGAAGAGATAATTGACGTATTACCGCCCATCGTGGAAATGGTGCATGAACTAAGAACAAGCTTAGTGCAAAGGTTAGACGACATGGACCGCAAAATGCTCCAAGTCGAAGTTGACATAGAAAACATCAGTCGCAACTTTGAAGGAGACCGACAAACGGCAGCCACTGAGGCAGCCAACATTTTTGGCAAATTTGAGGGCCTTCAACAAGAGTGTGTCGAGGATTTAGCCTACAGGGCACACGAGGCAGATAGGGTGACTGCCATGCAACAAACTATAGACAACTTGACAGGCCAGTCAATGCTGCTTTGCAAGGCATGCTTCAAAGAGGTAGAAACCAAATCGGGGGTGTTGTGAATCTCGCCCCCATGTCACAAAAACTGAAAATTCTTGAGCCAAATCCATACAGTAGAGATCGAAATGCCAAAGAAGTGGAAAAATTCCTCTTTGACATCGAACAATACTTCGATGCCTTGGGTGGCCTCGAAGAGGCTAAGAAGGTAGCAATTGATGCCATGTATCTTCAGGGTGATGCTAAACTCTGGTGGCAGGTGAAGTACAAAGCCATTAGGGCTAGTGAAGATTCTATCGAGACATTGGCAGAACTTAAGGCAGCCATACGCCTACAATTCTTCCCAAAAAATGTTGAATACAATGCAAGGAGAAAGCTACGGGAGCTCCGCTAGACCAAATCAGTGCGAGACTACATGTGGGAATTATCCGTGCTCATGCTGAACATATGTGACATGGGGGACAAAGAAAAACTCATCACCTTCTTGGAAGGGTTGAAATCTTATGTCCGTATGGAGCTGCAAAGACAAAGGGTAGATACCCTACCCAAAGAGATCCAAGCAGTTGAATGCATTGGGGACTATCAAGTGGAAGCTCGGGAGGATAGGCCTCAACCACCTGCTCGAGCGGGATACAAAGAGGGCCAACCTAGCAATGGTGGCTCTAGCAGAAGTGGGGGAGATCAGAGTGCAACCAAATCTAAGGCTCCCTCCTCAGGCAGCAATAATGCTGCGTCAAACAACAATGATGGGGGGAGAAATCCCTCTTCAGGATGCCGTTATTACGGCGGACCACATTGGAATAATGAATGCTGAAATGCACAGATGAACTCCTATCAAGATTTTGATGATGGAACGAATGACGACACAAATGATGCAGACTAGACCGAACCAGTAGGTGCCTTCAATGTAATTGTTGGCTCTATTTCTGAGGCCTTAGCGGAAACCAATGCTGGTATTCGTAAGAAGAAGGACCCTATCCAATCACCAAGCAAGGGAAAAAGAACACGAATGAGAGGACTCCTATTAAACAAGAGAGGACCTTAATGTTTGTCGAGATGAAGGTAAATGGCAAGCCCTTTTGGGTGGTGATAAACATGGGTTCTACCCACAACTACTTAGCCTCGACTCTGATGGAGCACCTTGGTCTAGTTGTAGGAAAGAGTAGAGGTCATGTCAAGGCTATCAACTCACCACCTCAGCCAGTGGGTGGAATAACCAAAGAGGTACCGGTGAAGCTTGGCCCTTACGGAAAATTCAACTTGCGAGTGGTGATCATAGATGACTTTTAGTTGATAGTTGGGTTGGAATTCCTAAGGCAAACCAACACCATGCCTGTACCGTATGCAGACATGTTACTGATGATGAGAACAAACGGGGTCAAGCCTTGCATTATCCCGTGCATGCCCATGAAGATGGCCGTTGACAATATCTCGCCCTTGCAGTTGAAGAAGGGGTCAAAGGACATGAATCTACATTCCAGGCAACCTTCTGCATTGAAGATATAGAACGCTCCTCGCGGTCCCATTCCTGCACCCGTAAAGGAGCTTCTACTGGAGTTTGAAGATGTCATGCCACAAGACATGCCAAAGCGACTCCCGCATAGGCACATTGTGGAACATGAAATTAAGTTGGTGCCAGGCGTGAAGCCACCCGCCCGGGCGCCTTATAGAATGTCACAACCCAAACTCACCAAGTTTCAGAAATAGTTGACTTCCTCGGACATGTCATCGACGAAGGGTGGATCAAGATGGACCAACAGAAAATTTAGACTATCACAAATTGGTCGCCGCCTAAAGATATCCATGCCTTGAGGGCGTTTCTTGGCCTATGTAACTTCTATCGGCGATTTGTGAAAAATTACTCCCTCATCACAGTGCCATTGACAAAACTCCTCAAGAAGGTCACGCCTTGGGATAGGGACCTAGGCGAGCGGAGGCCTTCAACGCATTGAAAGCGGCTATGTCTAGTAGCCCCGTCTTGGCCCTCCCTGATTTGGCCAAGCCATTCGAGGTACAAATGGATGCCTTCGACTATGCCCTTAGTGGAGTCTTGCTATACGAAGGGCATCCTGTAGCGTACGAGAGCCGAAAGCTGAAGGATGCAGAGGAGCGCTATGCCGCCTACGAGAAAGAATTATTGGCTGTCCTCCGTTACTTACGCCTTTGGAGGCACTATCTGCTAAGAACCCCGTCTGTGGTTAAGACAGACAACACATTTGTTGCCATTTCATGACCCTGTCGAAGTTGAATGGTCGACAGGCCAGGTGGCAGGAACTCCTAGAAGAATTCCACTTCAACCTGGAGTACTAAAGTGGGAAGACCAATCATGTTGCTGATGCGGTCGTGCGAAGAGCTGATCTAGCATCAGTGTGACTACTCGCCACCCTAAGGGGGAGAGAAGTAGCCACCACCATCAAAGGCCAGATACAGGATCTACTCATCAAGGATCCTGCTGCACAGTATTTAGTTGATTTGGTAGGACATGGAAAGACTCGCCAATTCTATATGAAAGATGGTTTCCTAAAAGTGAAAGGAGATCTCTGTGAAGGACTCTTTTGTGGAATATCACGATACTTTATGGGCCGGCCATCCCGGTGAAGAACGTACCGTATCACTACTTTGCCGTGCATATTATTGGCCTCAAATGGCCGATGAGTATGTGAAAAGTTTCTAGTATGCCAGAAGGACAAGTCTGACTGCTTGACACAAGTGGGACTCTTGGAACCACTAGCTGTCCCAAAGAGACCTTGAGAAATCGTTTACCTTGATTTCATCATCGGATTACCCATGGTCAGAGATCTCACAACTACCTTGGTTGTGGTGGATCATTTTGGTTACACGCCATATTTTTTGTACGTGAAAGTATGCCATAAATAACTTGGTGAAAGTTCGGAAATGAGATATTACATCCCATATTTTTGTACGTTAAGGTTTCATCGTAAGTTAATCGCGTAAGTTCGAGAATGAGATTTTTTTGAAATTATAAGTATTATACTATTTCAAAAAAGTGATAATTAAATTCGTGAAGGTGAGAGGGTAAGAGAATCGAAGGAAATGAATTTTTGTAGAAGTTTGGCATTCTGAGTAAAAAATACTGCCCAAGAGATAATACCACGTATTTATGGACTAGTGCCACACAAGGTAGCACATGACCATAATATTAAAGGGGAACAAAGTTTATCAAAAGTGAGTAGTATTTTAAGTAGTTTGAGATAATTCCTAATTATATGGATAATTAGGTAATTATTGATTAATGGGGATTAACAAGTTAATTAAGAAATTTGTGGATAAGCTTAATTAAGTTATTGGATAAGCTTAATCAAGACAAATAACTTGATTAAGCTTGTAGACAAGAGTTTTGCGGTATATTGGGCCTGTAGGCCTTGTATGTATACTTTGATTGGTTTTCCAGTTGTAGTATTTGTCGGCCCAACTTTATATTGATGTTTAGCAAGAGTTTGCAAATTGTCTTGCAATTTTGCCCATGGCCAAAGTATAACATTATATGTTCAAAGTCCCTTAGTCGCAAGTTGGTAGGCAAGGATAGGTAAGGCACCGGGTGCCGGTCTCGCCCCCTAAGTTCAGGGTGTGATAGAAGTGGTATCAGAGCAGTTCTGTCCTAGGGAGTCTACAATCCGTGTCTAGTAGAGTCTTGTTTATGGGTGTGTTGTGCACCACGCTTATAAGCAGGAGGCTACAGGGCATTTAGGACTGTCACTTTTCTTCTTACTCTAGATCGTGTGGTAGAGCTCAGTTCTAAGGACTCAATTTGCTAAATTCTATTTTATTCATAATAAGACGATACCTATATCTAAAAGACAGTTAGTAAGAGATTGCATGTGGCTGTGGAAGAGTTAAGTCAGAGGGACTCGAATTTGCAACGTGCTTATGATGAGTAAATATAAGGTATTCAACAGATCATGTGTACACTAAGATGTGTAGGCTTCTTTATAAGGATCCCTAAGGCAAGAATTCCTATCCACTCTATGGATTCAAAAGATAGGTGCAAGTTTGAACAAGTAAAAGAAGCAATATGAAGAAGGGTACGAGGCGCCCAATTAATGAAGATTATTAGTATTTACTATTCAAGCAGAGAAATATAAGCATTATGAGTTACCTTCAATTATAATAGAGGTATGTATAATTGGCCATACCTATCTCAATTATGCCTTATGGGGGCTAACAGGTGTAGTTTAAGAAAAGGACGGGGCATCAGGATCCGGCTGGGGTTAGAGTAACCCAAAATGGTGAATGGATTGTTTGTCTTAGTTGATATTTCCAAAGGATATTGCAAATGTGATAGATCTCTTTTTGAGACACCCAGATGGTGCACTCTTGAATATTACAATTATATGTGAATACTAGCATGATAAAAAATTTTAGAAGACAGACACTAAAATCCTGGAAGGGATAAATATTACCTTAGTATGTCTCCTGTCCCTAGTAGAGTGAGGACGTTAAGCAACCCGAAGAGCTGATGAATGAAGCAAGGGGGGCTAAAAGCAAAAGAATGTCTTGTTAAATTTTTCATAAGAAAGGGATAGGCAGAAATATTAGTAGGGAAATGAGAAGAGAGATAAGGAAGCACTAGGAGTAAGATGTGATACATGGATGATAAAAGGTAGATCAAAAGGATGACGGTATTACAGGGTCCATAGTCAGGTAAAGGAAGAGATGGGATATGATAGGCCTTAAGACAACAAAAGAGTATAGGCCATAAAGTCATACCCTCATTTTGAGAAATAAGTTTGTGACTCTAACGTGATTACTAGAAAGAAAAGTTAGACCCATAATAATAGAAGTCAGTATGGGTAGGTGAGCAAGATGAACTAAACATGAATTAGGGATTGAGTAATTTGATAATAGCCAGCATCATGATAATTTCAGAGATTGCGTTCAAGCAATAGTAGAATGAATGACAGAAGAATAACCTTTAAGGGTCATTCAGGAAGATGCTTACCTAAAGCAAGCAATGGAAAAAAAGTTAAGCTTAAAGGATTAGTTGTCACCCTCGCGAGTAATGAATTTTGTTATTCTTGGTACATAAGGATTCCCACTGTGAGCACGTGATTTTTGCCTCGCTTGAATTATTCCTATAGGATTCTTAGAATTAGGATTTTTCTTTTATTATTTGAATTTTTAGGGAATTAATTGCATGATTTTTTGTTTGTTTGCATTTTGTGTGAATTTTTAGTTGGCATCACTCATAAAAATACAAAAAATAGCACATTTGCATTTAGGATCTCATTTTTATATTTTAGTTCTACTAGTTAGCTGACATTACAAAAATAAGAGAAACATAACAAAAAAATAGTCATTTTACATTTTTTATTTAGCTTTCTTTTTAAATTGGGATTTAGTTAGTTTTAGGAAAATTAATTAGTTTAATTTCAGTCTAATTCAAGTCTTTGTTATTTTTAATTTTAATTTTTTCTTTTCTTTTAACAAAAAAAACAAAAATAAAAAAAGAAATGAAATAAAAATGATTTGAATTTAAATAAAAGAAAAAGAGTAATTGAAAAGAAACTAAAGAGAAAGGATCAGGCCAACTATCTTTGGGCTAATTTTAACATCAGCTCAAGCCAATCCCACCCCAGAACCCACTTCATATTAGCCCCAGCCCAAAAGTCTCTAATCCGGTCCAGTCATTTAAAAATCAAACGACGTCGTTTCATGGCCTGTGAATCGTGACCGTTGGATCTCATCAATCCAACGGTCCGGAACTAACTAGGATATTTGATATATAAGTGTCCTAATTCCCCCTATCCCTCCATTCATCATCTAAGAACATCCCTAATATCACCACCGCCCCTCCGTCGTTCATCGCCGGCTGAAAATCGCCTCCGCCGGCGCCGATTCCCCAAACGACCCCAAATTCACACCACACCTTCATCTTCATCTCCCCAGTCCATATCTGGACTTAGTTTGTTTCAAATCCCTCCCAAACGTCAAATAACCAAAACCCTAGCGCCGCCTCCGCCGTGCACGATGGCGCTACCTCCTAAACCCTACCAAATTCACATCCCACACTCTCCTCATCCTCCTCTTCATGAGCCCCTGACTGGATTCCTTCGAATATCATTAGAGTTGCTCGAATTTTAAATCAGAGAAGCGGTTGAACCCTAGAAGTTCAAATCGCTCGATTTCTATCCAAGCTCTTGAGTCTGGTTTTGGATTCGAGCCTCGAAACAATGTTTTCATTGTTCTTTGTGAAGAACAAATGGTTAAAATTTTTCGGAGGCCCGAATCGAAGTCCAGTTTTCGTTCAAACCTTGCATAGGTGAGTTGATCTTTTTAGTTTAAACATAGTTTTTTCTTTGTATCAGTAAATTCATTCATGCTTTCCTTCTTCTTTCTTTTTCTTTTTTTGGTAGTAATCAATACTTTATGTTTTGTAGTTTGGTTAGTTTAACTTTGTGATTTCTCCTCTGTTCTTATTGATGTTAGGTTAAGTTCATGAATTAGTGTTGTTTATTAATTTTTACTTGTTAAATTCATGTTTGATTGACGATTGCCTATAGCTTGATAATTTGAATTGATAGGGATTCATTTAGGATTAAAAAAGGTAGATCTGATTAATCGTAGGTTTGTTTAGGTATTACTGTTTTCCTATAATATTTTACTTTATTTTGAAATCCTTTAATTGATAGTTTACTTCTTTTTAGTGATACATTTTGCTGTAGGATTCACATTAATTAGATTTAAATCAGGTTCATTAGGTTATATGATTATTAATTCAATTTTAAGGATTATTTGGTTATAGCTGAATGATTTTCAGAAGTGCTAAGTTCACCATGGTTAGTTTAGAAGGGTTAGGCTAGTCTTGACATATGGTAGTAATTTCAGATTAAATAAAAGGGTAATATTGGTAGTTTATAGAAGGAATCTTTTAGTAACTGAATTGGAAACCCCTAGAATATTCTAGATGGTGTTCCAATTAAAATTTCAGGAACTTAATAGTCTAACTTGGGCTACAAGCCAACAAATAAAGGACTAATTAGCTAAAACTGAAAAATAAAAGAGGTACTTAGGGGGTAAAACATAAATATGAGGGCTGCCCTAAGCTTTGCCTTTAAAAAGGCATGCCATTGCCTTATTGAACGAGTGGAAAAATCTTAAAAATCCCTACAAGTTTTGAAATCCAAAAATTTTGAAAAAATTCAAAAGTTCAAAAGATAGGAAGCTATAGGATCAGAAAAATTCAAAAATTCAAGTCCAAAGCTACTGAAAATTCAAAAAAAAAAACAAAGAGTTTCAGATCTGCTTTTTTATTTAGTTACACTAGTTCATCAAGTTTAATCTTCAAGCCTAGCAGATTTTTGTTTGGTTGATCGAAGTGCTTCTGGGTTTTATTGTCTCTTACTCTGGTTGCTTGGGTTTTGTTTGAAATTGCTGAGTGTCACGACCCGGATTTCCCACCATCGGGAGTCGTGATGGCGCCTACTGTTGGAGCTAGGTAAGCCAAACATTTAAACCTTTTTGGATAACAACACAACAATAACAATATTAAACCTTTAAATAAAATCAGAAGTCTTTTATAACATAAATAACTGAAAACCCAAAATGCGGAAGCTTAACATTTCACTACCCAAGACTGGAGTCTCTATCTCACGTACTACGAATGAATGCTACAAACAAGTTTGAATAGAAAAATACTGTAACGACCCGACCAGTCGTTTTGAGTACTAGCACTCCGTTCAGCAGTCGGAGGCCATGAACAGCTTCATTTCAGGTATTATGACTTGTACGCGTGGTCGGAATTTAGTTTCGGGAATTCCGGAGTTGAATCGGGAAGAGAATTCTATTCGGAAGCTTAAGTTGAAATAAATGAACTAGGATTGAAATTTTGAGTAAACGACCTCAGAATCGGGATCTGAAGGTTCCAGCAGGTTTGTATGATAATTTCGGACTTGGACGTATGCCCGGTGCGGGTTTTGGATAACCCGGGAGCTTTTTGGCGTCTATTGTGGAAGTTAGCATATTATAATAAATTTCATAAGTTTGGCTTGGAGTGCATTTCAGTGTTATCGATGTCCGTTTGGGATCCCGAGGCTGTGAATAGCTCCGTATAGTGATTCTGGAGTTGGGGGCGCGATCGGAAGTGAATTCAGGGGTCCGTAGACCAGTTTGAAGCCATTTGGCTAAATATAGAAATTTGAAGGTTTGAAGAGTTTGACCCGGGAGTTGACTTTTTGATATTGGCGTCGAAATCCAATTCCGAAAGTTGGAGTAGGTCCGTAATATCAAATATGACTTGTGTGCAAAATTTGAAGTCAATCGGACGTGATTTGATAGGTTTAAACATCGGAAGTAGAAGTCGGAAAGTTCAAGTTCATAAAGTTTGGATTGGAGGTTGATCGATGATTTTATCGTTGTTCGATGTGATTTGAGGCCTCGAGCAGGTCTGTAATATGTTTTGGGATTGGTTGATATGATTGGTTGAAGTCCCGGGGGCCTCGGGTGGATTCCGGGTGGTTAACGGATCAAAAATTGGATTTTTGGAAGAGCTGAGTTTGCTGGTATCTGGTATTTCCGCTTCTGCGGAAATGGGACC
>MU686844.1:19901-31471 GCA_026770625.1 Nicotiana glauca
TAAACCTGCTCATGACTCGTGAGACCTAGTAACCTAGGCTCTGATACCAACTTGTCACGACCCAAATCCCAAACCCGGTCGTGATGGCGCCTCTCGTGAAGACAAGGCCAACCAACAAAAACAAACGCCTCCTTTTAACAGTTATTTAACATTTATAAAACTAAAACATGATTAGCATAATCAAAAGCGTGGAAAACAACGATAACAACAGGGAACCGTCCTGTCACAGCCTGACATCGGGGTGTCGCTAGTCTTGAGCTACTACAGAGTTCACTAAAGTATTACAAGTCCAGAAATAGGAACAACGTCTGAAAGTAATAGGAACAACATAAAATAAGGGAGAAGATCTAGTGTCGCGGACGCTAGCGGTCACCTGACTCAGCCATGAGAACAAATCTTCAAATAGCTCAAAACCCGCTACCGAGAACAACACCTGCAACTGCACGCGAGGTGCATGGAGTAAAGGGAGTACTCCACCTCAGTGAGTAATAAAAGTAAATAATAGCTGAAAGTAATAAATCACGTAAGGCACTCCATCATGATATATAGAACAGTACAACCCTTTTTGAGGAGAAACAGAAAAAAATCGTGAAAATTCTTTGGAAAATATCTGGGCTCAATAAAAACCTCTTTTGAAAATATTCCTTTTCAACAGTTGCGAAAATAATTTCAACAAGTAGGGAATAATCAGGAATCTGCCCCTCGGGCTCAATATAAACCTCTCAGTACAATATCAGCCCCGCGGGCTTACTCCCAACTCACAAAGTACAACATCAGCCTCTCGGGCTCACTCCCAACTCACAAAGTACAACATCAGCCTCTCGGGCACAACACTCCATTAACAAATAACACCAGGGTATCTGGTAAACAGTACAAAAAGTAGCATGGATGCCAATGATATGAGTGCTGAATGTCATGACAACATTACAAAATAAGAACAAATGCATGAGTGCGATGCAATGCATATGACGGTACACTCTAGTACCCACTGCGGCGTGCAGCCCGCTCCATTTATTTATCGTCGACGGCACTCACTGGGGGTGTGTACAGACTTCGAAGGGGCTCCTACAGCTCAAGTGCAATATCAAGCCATCTTGTGGAATCATATCTAGGCTCTCAGCCTCATATCAATATCAATATAATCATACAGGCACTCGACCTCAATATCAATGTAACACTGCTGCATCGCGCAGCCCGATCCACCCGTAATCAATATAATACTGTTGCGGCACGCAGCCCGATCCATGCTCAGTCCAGAAAATCATCATACGCCCCTTGGGCATTTATAAAACAATAGTTCTCAACCCGAAATATCATTTAAAATATCATTTGAGTTTTCAAAACTTAGAAGTATGGCTGAGTTTGCAAAACAGTATTTAAAACCTTGGACTGAAACCAAATGATATGCAAGATATGCTAAAATAGTAATATCAATCCCCGAAGGATTGACATAGTTGGCACGAAGCCCAAACATGGCAGTCAGCCCATAATAGGATGATACAAGTAGTTTCAATCAAATACGCATTAAAAATCAACAACCGGGACGGACCAAGTCACAATCCCCAATGGTGCTCTACCCCACGCTCATATCCGGCGTGCAAGTCACCTCAATACAACACTATGATGTGCAAATCCGGGGTTTCAAACCCTCAGGATATTATTTAGAAGTATTACTCACCCCGCACTGGTGAAATTCCTCGCTCGCGACGCCTTTGCCCCTCAAATTGGCCTCCACGCGCGTCGAATCTAACCAAAACCAGAGCGAATACATTACAATATGCAAATGGGACATTACCCAATCGAAAACAATCGAAAATTATCGAAATTCACGAAATTTGCAAAACCCGAGCCCCGGGCCCACGTCTTAAAAAATTATAAATTTAACATCGCCGGCTTCCTTATCTTGCCACGAGTCTAACCATGTAAAAATCATTCAATTCCCATATCTTTCGACCCTCAAATCCTTGATTCTATCCAAGAGGGTTTTCTACCCTTTTCCAACAAATTCTTTGATTAAACGCTAAAACTCGTAATAGATTCAAGTTATACAACTAAAATTTAGTTAAGAACACTTATCCTGTTGTTCTCTATGAAAATCGGACCAACAATCGCCTTAACCGAGCTCCAAATCGCCAAAAATGGGAAATGGGAACGAAGTCCCATTTGCAGAACATAACCTTTCTGCCCAGGCTAGTTTTCGCTTTTGCGATACAAATGTCGCTTCTGCGACTTCCGCTTATGCGGAAAAATATCACTTATGCGACTTCCGCTTCTGCGGTTTCCTTCATTTTGCCCAGGACCGCTTCTGCGGTCCATTTTTCGCAAAAGCGAGACCGCTTATGCGGTCCAAACGTTCGCTTCTGCGGAAGCTGCCCAATATCCATGTTCCCCTACTGCGACTTCCATTTTGCTTCTACGGATCTGCTTCTGCGGTCCATTTCCACAGAAGCGAAAATGCCAGATACCAGAACCCTTCAGCAGCCCTAAAACCCAAATTTCATCCCATTAGCCATCCGAAATCACCCCGAGGCCCCCGGGACCTCAAATAAAAATACCAATACTTCCTATAACGTTATTCAAACTTGTTCCAATCATCAAAACACTATCGTTAACATCCAAATCATCAAATTTCACCAAATCAAAGCCTAAGTTCTTCAAGAACTTCCGAAATGCACTTTTGATCAAAAACCCCACCAAACGATGTCCGAATGACCTGAAAATTTGCAGACATATCAAAAATCACCTAACGAAGCTACTGCAACTCTCGAAATTCCATTCCGACCCTCATATCGAAATCTCACCTATCAACTAGAATCCGCCAAAATTCAAACTTCACCAATTCAAGCCTAATTTTACACTGGACCTCCAAATTCCATTATGATCGCACTCCTAAGTCACAAATCATCCTTCGAAGCTAACCAAATCACCAGAATTCACATCCGAGCCCTCTAACTATATAGTCAACTTCCGGTTGACTTTTCCAAAACAAGCTTCCTTCAAAGAGGCTATGTGCCTCATTTCCAACTAAAACCAATTCAATTCTATCTGATCAACTCAAATATTGATATTGAAACATAGAACAACATAGTATGGGGGGAACGGGCGGTAACTCACGTGACAACGGGCTGGGTTGTCACAATGATACGGTGTTGTATTGATTGTATAGAGCACTGCATAAGCTTTTATGGCTTTATGCTAGACCCTAATAATCAAAGGGCTAAAACATTATTCAATACTGGTATATTCTCCAGGATATTAAACCAAATATTATCAAGAATAGTCGGTTTTCAAAAAATCAAAGAAATCAAATGTAATCCACCTTTTAAAGCTTAAAACCAATTTCAACAAAAATCTCAACTTCGACGACATAGCTACTACTCCTCGATAACCAAGTAACTCATCGAAACACATGCATCAACTTAGAGTAGATTTAGAGAAGTTATATGACAACATACTGATTGCTCCCAGAAAGACGATTGTGAAGTGTTGGTCTTGAATTTATGGGTAATGGTAGGTGTTTAACCAAAAAATAGACTTTTTAGTCAAAGCTAGAATTTAGAAGAATCGGGTTACTGATAATCGAAAAAAAAAACAAATAAAGAAGAGAATTTCGAAGTATTCAAATGTGTAAGCTAGTAAATCACAGTGTATTTCAATAGTAACTTGTGTGTCAATTGATTACATATTTCCCTTTTATAGATCTTTTTGAGAATCTTTAGGAATGTTCGTTACATCTAAGTCATAATGAGGCTATTATGAATAATTAATGACATTAAATGCTACGTTACATAATCATTACATTGAATAAAAATA
The DNA here is from genome assembly GCA_026770625.1 of Nicotiana glauca. Lineage (NCBI taxonomy): Eukaryota > Viridiplantae > Streptophyta > Magnoliopsida > Solanales > Solanaceae > Nicotiana > Nicotiana glauca. Next base: position 23,715 of record MU686844.1, read on the forward strand.
TTCCTTAACGGTTCTAGCATTTATTACTCTTGAAATGTTGTATTTCTACCTTCTTCTTTAGCCAGGTTCATTATTCTTCCCGTTGCTCATAGGTAATTGAACTTAAATAGGTACGGGGTTGCTGAGCCTCTTATCTCGTACCTTTTTTAATCTTCTGTCTCGTACCTCCCTTTTTGTCCTTTTGTATCGTGCCTCTTTTTTTGTCCGAATCAGTCTATAATTTTTAGACCAATTATCACCTATTGTTTATGCCACGTGTCATGACATGTCACCATTCATTTATGCATACAATTTTTTCCTATACAGATAGTCCCCCCACTTTGCATTTATTCATCAGTTTGAATATTTGGGAAGTGGAATTCATTAAAGGAGAATTTTGGTCACCATTAATACTCTGACAAAGTTGACACTTCAACTGTCACTTCTTTTTAATGCACTAGACACGTGTTGCTTCCTCATTGGTTACACTATTTTGTAACACTTTTTTAGGCTTTCTTTTCAGCTTCACTTTTTACGAAGTATAAGTTATCATTATTGCGGTTCCTTCATCATCGTACTTTTTCCCAATAGTATAAATATAACCCTTCTTTTTGTCTTGTTCTTCATAAAGCGTATTGAACACTTTTACTTAGAATTATTTCTTGCTTTGCTTTAACATTTACATCCATGGCTTCTTCGAGTTCTAACCCTAGAAAAACTCCCATTCTGAATAATTTCCCTAATGCTCCGATAAGGTATAGAAGAGGAGGTAGATTACGCAACTTAGGTTCTGTTTGTGGTAGCACTTCGACTCCCCCTTCTAGTTCAGGCCCTTCTTCTGGGACCAGGGGTTCGCACTCTCAGAGGAGCTCTTCTCGAGATAGGGATTCTTCTGAGCCACTGCGTGAACCCTTGGTAGATGAAATAATCCCCACTGAATTTTCCTTTTATCACGATAGAGAGTCTCTAAAAACTCAAGTTGCCTCACTAGACCGTGTTGATCCCTATCCCACTCAAATTACAAGTGTTTTAGCACCCGTAGTTCAAAAAGAATGTCATTGGGCTGAAGATTTTCCTATTATCATCCCTAATCTGAATCAAAGAATTACCTCTTACTTAATAGGCTATTCCTTTGTTTACACATACCCTTTCACTCTAGGGTTTAAACCGGCCATTAACCCGGTCATTCTAGACTTTTGTCATTTTTTGACGTGTGCTTGGGTCAAATTGGACCAATAGTGTGGCGAGTTGTTGCTTGCTTGAGGCATCTCGCTAAAAGAGCAGACGTGGATTTTACTTTTCCCCACTTAATTCACCTTATTCCCCTAGGTTTTTTCGAAACGGTGTGTTTAGTTTAGCAACTAGGAGTAAAAGGGTCTTGGTGAGTCCTGAAGACAATAAAGACCGCGACTTGTATGCTTGGTATGTTTCTGCTCCCAATGTGGGTTTAGTTAGTGAAAAGAACATCCGTTTCCCAGAAAAGTGGAATTTTGCACGTAAGTATTAAATACGCCCATGCCTTTTTATTTTCAGCTTTACTTATTTTTCATTATCTTGCTTCTTTTTCTTCTCAGCAACCATGGGTATTGTTGAATCTGTATCCAATATCCGTGGTTGGGTAGAAAAGTTATTGAAAGTTGCTCCAATGGAAGGTAGAACGGGAAAGAGCCTCTCCAGTCGTTATGGTTGGAAACCAAAAAATCATGGTGAGAATTCTTGTCTTTTACCTTACCTATGTTTAATTATCCTCGTTGTCATGGATTTTAACCTTCTTTTTCTTAGGATTTGCCACTCGAAGAGTTATTCCCGAGGCTGTTTTGGCATCTCGTGAGCAAGATATATTCTTGGGATCTGCGGATCAAGATATAGCTCCGAGATCTGAGAAAAGAAAATCGATCTTAGAAGATGATTCTGAAGGAGAAGGTGAGGGCTCTCTGATAACGAGACCACGAGCTAGAAGACGTATTGTCTCTGAAGATGAGGCTGATGTCTCTCTTACCCTGCCTCTTTCCGAGACTATTTTTACTCAAGTGATCATTCCCTATGATGATATCTCTCCTCCGTCTGACACTCTTGATTCTATAAACCAGCTTTTTATCAGTGGTTTCAGTAGTGACCCTTTAGGTCCGGTTCTAAATGAGCTCCCTCTGTCTTCCTTAATCTCTACCATTCATATGCTTGTTTCTTTGGCTTCCTCATCAATTACTTACATACCTTCCTCTACTTCCCCTCCTTCAATAATCGCTCCTCCCATAGTTCATCACACAGAAGTGGGTTCCTCAAGTAGAAATTCCATTATGAGGAGTGTAACCATTGAAGTACCTGCTAACAGCAGCCTTTGGAGGAAGTCTGGGTAGGCTGACACATGGATTGAACCTCTGATCGGCCCTATTGAGAAAGCTAAACTTGAGAGCCACAGTAACATGACTCTCTTGAATGACATTGTACATGCAAGTTTGAAGGTATTGCTTATTTTATTGTTTTACCAAGACTTTTTGCTTTGGTAGCTCTAACCTTATCTCCCCCTTTTTTTATTCGTTTGAGCAGGCCAACCTCATTGGTACTGAACTTATGAATCGAATCCCTCTTTTAGAGAAATTAGCTCGTGACCTAGAAAAGGATGCTCATGACGCAGAAGAAGCTGCCCGAGGCTCTCAATTGGAGGCCGACAATTGGAAGGGCGAGTTTGAAAGCTCACAGATTGATATGGAAATTTTAGATAAAAGAAAAATCTTCCTGGAGAAACAGGTTCAAACTCTAACATCTGAATTGGCAACGATTATGGCAGCTTCAGATCAATCTAAGAAGGAAAAAGAGCTTCTTGAATATTATTTTTCGGAGCAGTTGTCCAAAGTTACTGAAGAAAATAGAGCTTTAAAAGCTTTGTTGACTCAAAAGGAGATGCATGCAGGAGAGGTAATACAAGAGCTTTCTCGAGCACAAGAAGAATTGCGAGCCTCTACAGACAAGATCCATGACTTGGAAAATTCTCACACCTCACTACAATCATCTTATGATTCTATTTTACTTAAGAATGAGGAACTTAAGAATGAGGTTACTGCCTGCGAGAAAGATTATGAACTTCTCGAGGAGTCTACCAATATTGAAGTGAGTTGGACTTTTCTAAATACTCGTCGTGACACCTTGGTGGAGATGAGCCAAGAAAATTTCAACCTTGAATCCGAATTGGCTAAGGTGAATGAAGTCATTGAGCGAACACAACAGCCACAAGATTTTTCATCTCCTGAGACTGGTCCTCTCGTAACTGAAACTCCTTTGGTTGAGATTTTTTCAAGTGAGACTACTTTGGTTGAAACTCCTGTAGCTGAATTTCCTGTATCTGTCGCATCTAAAGTTCCCGTGTCTGCTGAGATTGACAAGAGTATTGCACTTTCCTTAAGTTCATCCACACCTATTGTTTCTAGTCACGTTGAAATCTTGCCCATGGATGCTGACACTACTGTGACTGAAGATCAATCTTTAGTTGTTGATGATGCAATTGCAGTTGAGCCCATTGATGATATTTCTTCAATTCTTCCTTCTTAAAGAATTTTTGTAATATGAAATTTCCTTTTTTGCAGGTGCCAGTTTGGAAATCCATGTTCAAAGTTTTTGGTTTCTTGTGACAACTTTTTCTAACTAAACTCCTGACTAGAAGTTTAAGAGTTTAAGTCCCCAAGCTTTGTTTAAGGGGCACTTTTTGTATGAACAATTTTGATGACCAAGTTTTATACTTGGTCTTTAGTTTTAAAATATTAAGAAGTTCGTTTTTAAACCTCCATTTGTTTTATTCATGCCTTTTAGCTTTAAGGACTAAAAGAATAAATTGCATTTTTATTTTCTGAAAATGCTTTTGTTATCCTCATGGTTAAATGACATGAGTTTTATAAAAGAGGGCCCTTTTATATTTTGACACTTGATGAAGAAGATGTCTCAACTTCATAATGATATTTTTTATACGATACAAGAAATAGGAATACACATGTTTATCCGAAGTAACTTGAATAAGTTTCTATTTCTGAGCTTTGACAAGTTGTGAATCATTCTTTACATGTGTCACACTTCCTTTTTACCTACTACACCCCCGGAGGGGGTGTAATAAAGGGAGTTTTTCCAATTAAAGGACAATTGAAATGGGATTTGTTTATTTAATTCAGAGTCGCCACTTGGAAGATTTATGGTGTACCAAGTCATCGGTTTGAATCCCGAATCGAGGAAAAGGTTTAACTCTATTTAACAGTCTGCGAAACAGAAATCCGGATAAGGAATTCTGTTAACCCAGGAGAAGGTGTTAGGCATTCCCGAGTTCTGTGGTTCTAGCATTGTCGCTCAACTGTTATATCCGGCTTAATTATCTGATTTTAATACATGCTTTAACTTATGTGTTTTTTAACTTTAAACCGCTTTTATTATTATTTTTAACAAAAATTACAGCATCGTGAAAATGCGTCTCGAACTACGTCACATAAATGCACCCGTGGTTGTTGACACATTTCGATTTCGTTGAGACTTGGATTTGGGTCGCATAAATGTGCACCCGTATTTAAGAAGGTAAAATTATTACAAACGCATTATTATCTCTGGGGAAGGCCGTGAAATTCACTAAACGGCCCATCCCGAAGTCTAAGTGTTTTTAGTATAAGCATTTATCGAGGCCCCCAAAATTATGCATTTTTTGTTTGGTGGGGCTCACCTCATTTATTATTAAAGGCTAACATAAAGAAAAGCTATAATTTTCTACTTAATTTATCTCTAATACTAAAAGAATAAGCCCAAATTAATTAGCACGTTTGAGAGGTCCAAAATCCTATGATTCAATTTTGATCAATTAGGCCCAGTGACTGAACAAGCAAAGCAGGCTGAGAAGATAACATTTTTGTTGAAAAAAAAAAAGAACTGGGTTGCCTGGGCGTGTGATAGGCCCAAGGATCCAAGGCCACTTTCTTTAGAGCCAGTTAATGCTCTACTAGGCCAAGTACACGACTAATTCAACTTAGAGGCATACCAATTTCAAATAATCTATCTTAAACAAACTCAAGCTGCTACTTCGAGCTGTTTTTGCAACCTATCATGCTATTTTTCAATTCATTCCTCTCAAGTGAACTTCTGTAAATTGCAGTGTGAATCAAACATAAACGAACTAAACCAAAGAATCAATTTGACTTTATGCCTTTATGATTGTACATACTGATTTGAACTTCAATTATAATCGATAGTGTTCTAGCTGAATTTTTCTAAGTAATATCACCTCTAAAATTAAATCAAACAAAGCTACAGTCCATGCTCATATGCTTCTGAACATAGCCTTCCAAATCTAATTAGTACAAGTATGATCATTCAATCAGCATTTCCAAATCAATCTTAATTCACGCTACTTAAAAAACCTTATGAGTTAACTATTTTCAATAAGCACAAACACAAATCTAATGGTTCAAAACGAGCACAAGCCTGAAGCTCATCCGTCTAACACAACCAATTTTACTACAAAAGTTGAACTTTGAATGCAAAAGTATGAATTGACATAATCTAACAATGAAATCGATTATTCAGTCTGAAATTAGTCCATTCATACAAACAACACACAATTTCAAATAAAACGCGACTTTTTAATACACTAAAACCAAACAGAAACGAAATGAATGCAGTGATTAACTTCAAACAACACTTCACTTTATTTCCATGAGCTTAGGGGCTACAGAACATGTACCTGGAAATTAGAATGTAATAAGAAGAAGCAGAGATTAGCAACAGCAGAGCAAGCAACATCGATTTGGGGTTTCAAACAGCAATAGACACAGCCCAGTGATTCCAAAAATGCTTTAAAACCAAACAGGATCAACAGACCAACCCAAGACAAGTTCAAACAAACCCAAACGAACTCCAAAATGAACCCAGAAACATTTACCCCTTCAATAAACCAGACTTCAATCAAAATAAACCAAGTTCAACTCACATTTAACCCACAGACAACCTGAACTAATTAGATCCAATGCCCGGATGATTCGAACTATTTTTAAATCTCAATATTGAACAGGGACAGAGAAATTTGAGTTACTTTGGATTCGAAGTAAGCTTCAGTGTTGAATTACAAGCTGGAATTCGAGGATGATCTAAGGAAACTGCAATGAAATAGTAATGTTCTTAAACTGAATTCCCTTCCTTAAAACTCTCCTTTTCAAAACTGAATTCTCTCTCAATCTGAATCTCTCTGAATCTCCTCTATCTTCCCCCCTCCTTTGTTCTCAATTTTCAGTTTATTTTTTTTAAAAAATCTCTCTTGTTCTCAATGTTTCTATGTGTTCAACCTCTCAATTTTTCTTTTCAGAGTGTTCATCCATGTCTTCCTCTTAAACTTAAGACCCCTCCCTTTTCCAGTCCGATTTCCAGCCTCTAAATAGGCATCCCATTAGTGCACTTCTCACTATCACTCTTATCTTTCAATTTTGTATTACCCCATTATTCTAGTGCCTTTTATTTAATCATTAGTGCCTATTTTAGCTCCTAGAATCAGCATTAGTGCTGTTCCCATTACTAATATCCTTAATTTTTAACAAGTCCACTAAGTAGTACCTCTTTTAAACTAATTCATTATTGTACCAACTATTACTTAGCAGCCCCCTACTTCATTATTTTTTTATTAAACAGCCCTTGACTATCCTTTACAATTCCGAAAATTACTAACTAAACCAGCCCCCTTTTACCCTGATAAACTGGTCAAGAAGTAACCATGGTTAAAATTAAATCTAGCCGAGCCAGCTATAACCAAACATATCCTAATATTGAACTAATTAAACAATCCAACTAATCATGAAATTATATCAAATTATCAGCAACAATCAAGGATTATTTAATTGAAACCAAACACAAAATCAAAAAAAAATCAAAACAGAACAAAGACCACATTTAAAGGGTTACGAATTTTAAAACTATTCCTAAGATTGATTGACAACACAAGGAGGAACTAAAATCAAACTGATAGTTAATAATTTTGATTAACAACTAATTCATATTTTAACTAATCTGTTTCGAAAAGAAAAGAAAAAGAGAAGAAACAGAGGGAAATAAATATCAAAACAAAGAAAAATAAAATCGAACTTACCTCAAAACTAACGGACACTGTTCTGGACACAAAGACTCGACGAATCCCTGAATTTGTAGCCGGAATAAACTTCAATAGTGTGTTATCAACTGAGAGCACACGACTGAAATTAATTCCAACCCCAAACCTTTGAAACCTCATTGACTTGAACTTTTAGTTCAAACTATGATTCAACATTTGAATGGTTGGGGAAGGATTCGGGGGAAATTAATGGTGGATTAGCGGTGAGGGGGTCAAGGAGGTCATTGGGTGTTGATTTGGGGTCAAGGGGAGGTCATTGGGTGTTGATTTGGGCGCTGCCACCGGGGAATCTTGTGGCGGCGCTAGGGTTCATATGGTTAAAACGATGTTCGACGGGTTCTAGGCAGATTCGAGGGAAGGTGTTTGGATATTTGGAATAAGGATTTGGAGGTGAGGCTAGGGTGTTAATTTGGGTGAGTTCCGATGACCTAAGGTTTTGAATGAAATCTTCGATTCAATATTCGAAGATTTTGACGGGGATTTGAGGTGAGATATTTGGAGTTCTGGAATGGGGAGGGGGAGAGGAATCTATGGTGTAAAGATGAGGTTGTTTGGATGCCGGCCGCCGTCGTGGGCGATTTCTGGTGGGTGGAGGGCGGCGGCGAAGGGGTTGGTCTCTGAAAGTTAGAGACGAAGGAGATGGGGGGGGGGTTCTAAG
>MU686844.1:32030-43780 GCA_026770625.1 Nicotiana glauca
AAAATCAATTGGGCCAGGTGAATTTGGCCCAATTTCACTTCCTTTCTCTTTTTATCAATTTTTCTTTTATTTTCTTCCTAAATTAATTTTGAAAATTAAAACCAAAAATCCTAACACAAATTATAAAAACCACAATTGATTTAAAAATACTAATTCACTTTAAATAACATTTATCACAAGTAATTAAATACTAAAAATAAAAATAATCACACAATTTGACATTAAACACTGAAACATGCAAAATATATATCTTTATGATTTTCATTTTTTTTGTTGTAAAACAATTAATTTAACTACTTAATTCAAGAATTGTAAAATCAAATCCTATATATATTTGTAACCTATTTTTGTATTTTTCATTTATTTAACCAATAAAACATGCACACACAAATGCAAACAATTACTAAAAAGATCACGAAAAATTCACAAAATTGCACAAAATAAAAAAAATTATTATTTTTTATTTTGTGAGAGTAATTCATGTGAGGCAAAATCACGTGCTCACAACTACCCCTCTTTGCTCGTAAACACAAAGAATTTTCGTGCAAAGACAAAGTGAGTGGACACGAGAAATTTTTGCCCGTTTGAACACTCCGTGTGAAGCATTTTTTGAAAGATTTGACCGAACCTCTTCTTCAAAGGTTTCCTACATATCCTTGGCTAAAAAGGAAACAGGTCAATGTAGTTCGGGAAGTTTTGGTAGCTGGGACTACCGTGAACCTGTGTTTACTGTTGTTGTTGTTGCTGCTGCTACTGCTTACTGACGTCCTTATTACACCGTGCTAAAAGAAAATAAGAAGCTAGACTGAACTATAGTCTATGAATTACAAAATCCTATCTTAGACCTTCAAACTTGCTCTTGTGTTTCTTGCTGCCTTGTTGTCTTGTATTCTCTTATAGCAATTCCTTTGTTGCTGCCTTTCTCTGATTTCTTGACTTGAATTGTATTCCTCTGTTCTCCAGGCAGGTTCCTGACTTCTTGATCTTGAAAGGTACGCCTCCGTTCTCCGGGCGGGCTCCCGACTTCAAAAACTTAAAAGGTACGTCTTTTGTTACTTGATATTGTTTTCCTTTGCATCTTGAACCATTTCCCCTTGAAACTTGAATTATCCTCCTTCGTAACTTGGATTATATTCCTTCGAAACTGCTTTCCCTTAATACTTGTGTTGTCTTCCCTGTTCTGTTTGGTGCCTGCCTTTCCTTACAGTGGGTTTCTCCGAAACAAATGAGATTTCTGCCCCTATTTCATTCTCGGCAATTTGAAATGTGGTTGTGATACTCTTGTTGGGGATGGTTTTTCCCTTTCTTCTTTCCATACTCTATTTTGTTTGACTGTTTTAAACCTGGTCGAGAATTTTCGACCTTCCAACTACTTCCTTATAAATTTTCCAATTGTTGCGTCCTCTTTTGTTATCTTAGGAGAAAGATTCATCAGACTAAGATTTCCTATCTTAGGAGAAAAATTCATCAAACTAAGATTTTGATCCTAGGAGAAAAATCATCTGACTAGGTCCTCTTTTGTTATCTTAGGAGAAAGATTCATCATACTAAGATTTCCTATCTTAGGAGAAAAATTCATCAGACTAAGATTTCGATCCTAGGAGAAAATTCATCTGACTAGGTATTCTTTTGTTATCTTAGGAGAAAGATTTCCTATCTTAGGAGAAAAATTCGTCAGACTAAGATTTCAATCCTAGGAGAAAATTCATCAGACTAGGTCTTCTTTTGTTATCTTAGGAGAAAGATTCATCAGACTAAGATTTCCTATCTTAGGAGAAAACTTCATCAGACTAAGATTTCGATCCTAGGAGAAAATTCATCAGACTAGGTCTTCTTTTGTTATCTTAGGAGAAAGATTCGTCACACTAAGATTTCCTATCTTAGGAGAAGAATTCGTCAGACTAAGATTTCGATCCGAGGAGAAAATTCATCAGACTAGGTCTTCTTTTGTTATCTTAGGAGAAATATTCATCAGACTAAGATTTCCTATCTTAGGAGAAAAATTCTTCAGACTAAGATTTTGACCCTAGGAGAAAATTCATCAGACTAGGTCTTCTTTTGTTATCTTAGGAGAAAGATTCGTCACACTAAGATTTCCTATCTTAGGAGAAAAATTCATCAGACTAAGATTTCGATCCGAGGAGAAAATTCATCAGACTAGGTCTTCTTTTGTTATCTTAGGAGAAATATTCATCAGACTAAGATTTCCTATCTTAGGAGAAAAATTCTTCAGACTAAGATTTTGACCCTAGGAGAAAATTCATCAGACTAGGTCTTCTTTTGTTATCTTAGGAGAAAGATTCGTCACACTAAGATTTCCTATCTTAGGAGAAAAATTCATCAGACTAAGATTTAGATCCTAGGAGAAAATTCATCAGACTAGGTCCTCTTTGTGTTGTCTTACTTGAAACCTTCCAATTGTTGCTTCCCACTTCTTGTTGTCTTATCTGAAACCTTCTACTTGTTGCCTTCCACTTCTTATTATCTTATCCGTAACGTTCCAACTAATGCCTTGTGACGACCCGACCCGTTGTCACGTGAGTTACTGCCCCATTTTCCCCGTTTTATGCTTCTATATGTTTCATTATAAGTGGTTGTTAATTTGAAGTAATTCGGATAGAGTTCGGTTAGAAATGAGACAATTTGTCTCTTTAAAAGAAAGTTAGTTTGGAAAAGTCAACCGGAAGTTGACTATATAGTTAAAAGGCTCGGATGTGAATTCCGGTGATTTGGCTAGCTTCGGGGGATGATTTGTGACTTAGGAGTGTGATCGAAATTGATTTTGGAGGTCCGGTGTAGAATTAGGCTTGAATTGGCGAAGTTGGAATTTTGGCGAATTCCGGTGGATAGGTGAGATTTTGATCCGAGGGTCGGAATAGAATTCCGAGAGTTGCAGTAGCTTCGTTAAGTGAGTTTGGATATGTCTGCAAATTTTCAGGTCATTCAGACATCGTTCGGTCGGGTTTTTGATCGAATGTGCAATTCAGAAGTTTTTAAGAAACTTAGGCTTTGATTTGATGAAAATTGAGGATTTTGATGTTAACGATGGCATTTTGATGATTCTAGCAAGTTTGAATAAGGGAATAGATCATGTTTGTGCTTTTGGTTGAGGTCCCGGGGGCCTCGGGGTGAATTCGGGTGGTTGAACGAGAGAATTTGAAGTTGGAAGTTTTGCTGGTTTTTGTTGCAGTAGGTATTTCCGCATCTGCGGAAGGGAGACTGCAGATGCGGCTTCGCGGAAGTAGAAGAAGCTCCGCAGGTGCGAAATGGTCAGAGTTCAGCAGTTTCCGCATAAGCGAAAGTATTGATCGCAGGAGCGGTATCGCGGGTGCGAGTTTTGGACCGCAGAAGCGGTCATGCCCCTTAAGCGAAAGTCCGCAGAAGCAAAAAGAGACCGCAGGAGCGGTAGCCGCAGAAGCGGTTATGGACAGCAGAAGCGGTCCGGGGAAAAATGAAGGAAACCGCAGAAGTGGAAGAATACCGCAGAAGCGGAAGTTGCATAAGCGACATTTGTATCGCAGAAGCGAAATTTGCTGTGGGCAGAATGGTTTTAAGTGTTATTTCATCCGTGACCCATATCACTTTTCCACCATTTTTACTCCCCCAAGAGAGATTTTTGGTATATTTGAAGAGGGTTTTCGACGGTTATAGATTGGAGGTAAGCCACTTGACTTAGAAACATCATTTTATTGAGAATCAACACTTAAATTCATGAAAGTGGGTTGAAATTGTGAAGAACTAGGGCTTGGTTTTGAAAAACTAATTTTTGGGATTTGAAAGGCCATTTGAGTTTCGATTTTGATAAAATTTATATGTATAGACTCGTGGCGAGACGAGGAATCCAGTGATGTAAATTTTGGAATTTTTCGAGAAGTGGGCCCAGGTCTCTGGTTTTGCCAACTTCGTGTTTTTTAGTATTTTTTGAGTAATTTAAATTGGGTTATGTTCCATTAGCCTATTGTAATATATTCGTTGTGGTTTTGAGTAGATTCGACGCGTGAGGAGGCATATTCAAGAGGAAAGGGCATAGCGGACTAATCCCGTGGCCGGTTTGAGGTGAGTAATAAATGTAGATGATGACCTGAGGGTTTGAAACCCCGGTACATCAAATTGTGACACTATATTGAAGCGAGACACGTACTCTATGGTGAGTGCGGGGTCGATTGTGATTGAGGACTGTGGCCTAGTCCGATCGAGTGATGTTGTACTATATCATTGGCTAGAAATTAGCTGGTAAATCTCCTACTTGGATGGTTATGAATATATTTGGGGCTGTATGCCGACTATTTGGATCCCGTAGGGATTGTTATCACTGTACCCATAAGGTATAACATGTTTTCATGTTATCAGTCCTGAATTGAGTATTGTCTCGAAATGGCTAGTAAAAATTCTAAGGTTTCAAACACCTAATTATAATTCAAATAATTGGAACTAAAAATGATAAGTTTGACTGTGCTGTGTGACATGCATGCATATAGCTGGACTGATAGTAGATCGGGTTGTTCGCCACAGCGGTGTGATATGATATTGCGCTTGGGCTGTAGGAGCCCCTCCGGAGTCTGAACCCCCACAGTGAGCGTCGGGTACCCATGGATCGGGCTACGCACTGTAGCGGTCATGTGCATTGCATTGCATTCATACATCTATACCTGCCTGTGATATTTGTCATTAATTTTTGTTATTAAACTGTTAAATGTGTAGGAGTATTGGTTATAGCTTTGTATTGTTGTATTTCGGGATTTCTTACTTTCAGTCAATATATATGTCTATTACCACTGAGTTGGAAGTACTCACTTTACTCCCTGCACCATGTGTGCAGATCCAGGTATCCCGGGAGTTTAGCTGAGCTTTTGCTAATATCAGAGTTTGTCTAGAGTTGTCGAGGTAGCTGCCTGACGTCCGCAGGACCCGACTCCTCCCCTATCCCTTTTATTATCTTTCCGCAGTTTTGAGACATTGTATTATTTGGAGTCTTGTCACACTGTATTGTTAGAGGCTCTAGACTCATGACCCCTAGGTCTTTGGGAGTATATTCTTTATTATCATGATATTCAGCTTAATCTTTTAGCTTCATTGTTGTTAATGATATTTAAATAATTGGTTTTGAGCTTCATGCTCGGGTTGAGAGTGTAAATGGTCGGGCTTGCCTATCAGTTGTGTTGGGCGCCATCACGACCGGGATTGGGGTTGTGACAAGTTGGTATCAGAGCCTAGGTTAATAGGCCTCATAAGTCAGGAGTCGGTTAGTAGAGTCTCGCGGATCGGTACGGAGACGTCTGTATTTATCCTCGAGAGGCTGCAGAACCTTTAGGAAAACTTCACTTTCTTGGAATTCTTATCGTGCGTACTTGATTCAGCTTGAGATATAACTCTTGAAATTCCTTCCACACGTCTGTATGCGCACATGAGCGCTCGGTATTATAAGTGCCCTGATGGCTTGTGATTTCCCCGATCGATGGGCGAGATGTGATCCCGTGAGTTTGATGTTGGACCAGTCTGGAGGACTTGAGTCTGGATATTTGCCTAAGTCGTGAGCACCGAGGTGCTGATTGTGTGAGCAAGTGTTCTGAACTTATATGTTCGGTATTGTCGCTATTAGCTGGAATGGCGGTTTGGTATTCATGTGATGAGTATGTTAGTATTGTGAGATGTTATTATATGTTTGGTAGTGACGAAAGAGTCTGCTGAATGATAGATGAGCTGGTAAGTGTTCGATTCTTATTGTGATCTGTTGTGTAGCCCCGAGTTATGGGCGCGTGAAGAATATTTTTCATATTTCCTAGTTGGGAAGTGTAGTACATTACGTATGGCAGTATAAGTTCAGACTCAGAAAGACTAATGACTGTGTAACGTATATGATGGTGGGAGGTGTGCTGAAATACTAAATTGAGGCGAAGCAGGTGGGTTATCTCCTGCGGAGTGTTCTTAAGGGGTATGATTCTTATGTATATTGTTAGAAGATCTCATGTGTAATTGAAAGGTACGTGTTGTAATTTGAAAATTTGGGTCGCTTCAGAGAGTGGACTCCGCTGATGTGGGGATGAATGTGAGGTTTGTAGAGGATTTCAGTATCCTAGGATCCGTGTTTTCATAAACTAGTAGATGATTTGAGTTTAATCTCACTATAATACTGTGGCATCATTAGAGTAAAAGTATTACGGGTTATTGAGTGTATCCTGATAGATGGCTTCGAGCCAAGTTGGGGAGGTTGTTGTTGATTAGCTGATTGCACGGTTATATGCTATGTTGGTTCCTTTTTGAGGTATGCTGGCGGATCATTCCTGGTTGTAGAAAATGAGCCGAGGATGGCACGAGTGAAGAAAAATTTTGATAAAGGTTATATGGTGCTTCGTAGAGGTGAGGAAATATTAGGATGTCTTGAGCTGTTGTTGATGAAAAATGCTCAGTGTATAGCGAAGAAAAATATCCGTTTGTATTGGAATGAGGTCATATCCTTCGGTGTCAGAGTGCTAATAAGGCACGAGTGGTTCTGTTCGTTAAGTCAGGTAAATTGCAGTTTGAATAAGAGTGAATGACTCTCGTGAATGTTTTTAATGTGTTCAAGATTTTACATGTATCAATCAGGTGTCTCAAGGTTATGTATGTGTTCAGAGACTGTTTATTCATCGGGGAATGTCGAGGCCTGTGGTATTTTTATGTTAATTATGGGATCCTATATATCGGCATCTGGAAAGTAATGGCAGTGAATTCGGTTCGCAGGAAGTTCTTCAAGTAAAGTATTCTAGAACATGGTATTTCTGGGAAGCATTAAGAGAGTATTCGGTGGCCTATGAATCTTAGACACTGTGGTCTTACGTTCGAATCTCCTGTGGTGAGCCTGGATTGAGGCATTGTGACGCTACAGCAAGGGAGAAATATCAAGTGGATGATGAATAAAAAGAGAAATTTGATAGAAGGAATAGCTTGATAATAGACCTAATCGGTATGGTAAAGATATGATTAAATCCTTTTATGTGTTCGAAGTAATGGGCTTTTAAAGGCAATTTGCAGCGATACTCTTGAGTTTTGACGACTTGCTCAACTCGGTTTAGATAGAAGGATTCAATCCTCGCAGTTTAGCTCGAATAAATGGAGTTGGCAGAGATGTTCTTGTTGTGTTTTACCGTGGTTTGAAGATGAGTATATTTCTTATGGGTATGCGAAGCATGGAATGTGTAATGAGTTTTCTTCTAATTAATTATTGTTATTACACTGTTAAATGTGTAGGAGTATTGGTTATAGCTTTGCATTGTTGTATTTTGGGATTTCTTACTTTCAGTCATTATATATGTCTATTACCACTGAGTTGGAAGTACTCACTTTACTCCCTGCACCATGTGTTTAGATCCAGGTATCCCGGGAGTTTAGCTGAGCTTTTGCTGATATCAGAGTTTGTCCGGAGTTGTCGAGGTAGTTGCCTGACGTCCGCAGGACCCGACTCCTCCTCTATCCCTTTTATTATCTTTCCGCATTTTTGAGACATTGTATTATTTGGAGTCTTGTCACACTGTATTGTTAGAGGCTCTAGACTCATGACCCCCAGGTCTTTGGGAGTATATTCTGTGTTATCATGATATTCAGCTTAATCTTTTAGCTTCATTGTTGTTAATGATATTTCAATAATTGGTTTTGAGCTTCATGCTCGGGTTGAGAGTGTAAATGGTCGGGCTTGCCTAGCAGTTGTGTTGGGCGCCATCACGACCGGGATTGGGGTCGTAACATGCTTGCCACTTCTTGTTATCTTATCTGAATTTTTCCAATTGTTGCTTCCCACTTCTTGTTATTTTACCCGAATTCTTCAAACTGTTGCCTTCCACTTCTTATTATCTTATTTGAAATTTTCCAATGTTGCCTTCCCACTTCTTTTTGTCTTATCTGAAACTTTCCAATTGCTTCTTCCCATTTCTTGTTATTTTGTCCGAAACTTTCCAATTGGTGCCTTCCCCTTTGTGTTTAACTTATCTGAAACTTTTCAACTGTTACTCCCCACTTCTTGTTATCTTATCTGAGTCTTTCCAACTGTTGCCTTCCGCTTCTTGTTATCTTAGAAGAAAGATTCATCGGACTAAGATTTCCTATCTTAGGAGAAAAATTAATCAGACTAAGTTTTTGACTCTAGGAGATAATTCATCAGACTAGGTCCATTTTTGTTATCTTAGGAGAAAGATTCATCAGACTAAGATTTTATGCACAATAGCAAGATAAATAAAGGTAAAGATTTGAGAAACTTCCCTTTGTCTGTTCTTCTGTTTTTTTTTTTTCAATTTCCAATTTCCTTGCGTTGCTTTGTTCCTATTACATACAAAGAAAAATTTGTCAGTTTTGAAAATGGTGGTTGATTGTGACATTCTCGCTGGGGATGACTTCCTCCTTTCCACGCTCTGCTTCGCCCGACGGCCTTGAACTTTGAGGGCGATTTCTCCTTCACTTATCATGATAATTGACTTCCACTCGAAGACCTTGCCTGTTTATTGATCAACCACTTTCTCTGTCATCCATATCACCGAAATATCTTTTCTCCGTTCATACCCATAGCCTATATTTGTTGTATTGCTCCTGAAACAGCATCTACCCGACCTTTGTGTCTCACATGAATCCTGAATCACGTCAATTGCCTTTATTCCGTGTATATGTTGTTCTTTCCCGACTTATGCCACTTTGATGTACTAGCACAGATCTTATCTTGCGCAATTGGAAAGTTGATGTCAAATTTTGAAGTCATTTCTCACTTGTTTGACCAGACAGACTCAAGAAGAAGAAATGAACAAGAAAAGGAGTAGAATAAAGAACAAAGGAAAATGATGATTCCTAACCAAAAAGCTACAAAATAGAAACCTATTAGATGTGGATACTAACTCTAATGACCGTGACATACACTTGCGGCCTATTCTTTTAAGTAATTCCGATGTTCAACTCTTGTCATACCCCCTTTTTCGTGAAATGGGACTTTCGTGCTCTGCCTTATTCAATCCTGATTTCAACTTGTAGTGCTTGAAAGGTTTTCACTATCAAGTCTCTCTCTTTTTTGTCTTTCTCTCTCCTTACAGTCGCCTCAAGGTGCCTGTGAAGGTTTTCACTAATGAAACTCTCTCATTTTCTGATTTCTTTCGGATTTCATCGCCTTACGGTGCCCGTGAGGGTTTTCACCAATAATACTCTCTCATATTTATTTTCTTGTTTGGACCAGAGTGCTGCCCCTGGTTTGAATCATCTTTACTTGCTCGACTTGGCATCTTTTGAAGACTGATCAGAAGGTCTTTCTTTGGACTGTAACGTGGGCTTTTGGACAGGGTTAGAAAGAAAGGGTATTAAAGGATCAAAACAAATTAACATGGATTCAGAATTACAACCTTCGAAACCAGATTTCTTTACAACAACCACAACTTCTACCCCAGTTTCTTGCTTGGGGAACTTTCGAGTTTTATTTCCCTAAGACCAAGCCGTGAAGCTGCCTACGTATCCTTAAAAGAAATCAGGTCAAACGTAGTTCACACCAAATTCCTTATTGTTATAGTTTTCTTTTCACTTATCATTATTTTTCTGTTGTGCTACTTTTTTTCTTTTCTTATCCTTCATGCTTGTGTTTCTAATCTTTGCTACTGATTTCGAAAGAGGGGTATGAAAGAAAACAAGTCAGATTCAAAGGGGTAACGAAGGATAAAGTATTTTAGGTAGTAGAACAAAATGCCCTCATCATTCCAATCTTTAAAATATACCAAGTATAAACAACATAATTAATGAGGTACTCGTAACATCTTCTGCTTGTTCTAGACTCACTAACCATATCTACACATTTGCCTTTTCCATTTGTTAATGCAAAGCACCATTGGGAAACACTCTCACTCTCATTATCATGAACAACCCTTGCCAATTTGGGCAAATTTGTCTTTAATTTCAAACTGATGCGGCATGACACATAAGGTTTCTTTATGTTCTATCTGCCCCAGTTCACAGGGTTCGGGCTTCAAATGATCTCAATCTGTTCTTATTTCCCTTAAATGCCCCTATCATCTTTCCAATTGCTTCATGATTGAACTAACCTTTAAGATTAGGCCTAGAATTACGCGCGTGTCATGTCACTAGAGTCGAGAGGAAAAGAACTATAAAGAGGAAAGACCTAAAAGAAAATGACTAGAATAACAGAAAACAGAGAATTGCTTTAGACAGACGGGGAAAGAGTTTGTACAACAAAACAAGCAGAATAAACTAGGGTATAACCCTTAGAACAAACCTAGACAACACTAAATGACATATTACGACCAAAGGAAATGAACAAAATCAAAAGAGATAAGGGTTTGATTTACAGACAACATCCGGGTTACAACCCTGAAATAACATGGAAAACATAAATGACAACAAAATAAACCACCCAAACTCCTCCCTGGCTTGCCAAGAGATGGAGCGTCTTTCCGATTACCAAGCACGACATCTTAGCCATTGACTTATGCATCAACAATATTAGGACCTTCACAAGTGTCCATCGCATTGTTCTCAACAAATTGCCTTTGGGTTCCCCATGCGTGCTCGTTCTTAAGATCAACCTCTGATAGCACTGAAAGCTTAGAAGCACGTGGACCTCTGAGGCTCCCAGAAGAGTTCTCACATTTCTTTTCAAAATAAACCATACCCACTGTATGTGTCTCATTATGCACATGATATGGACTTTGACTGGTATCTGTTGCACCTGGATTTTACACGACAATGTCGCCTGCATCAATATGCTTCTGAATCGCAATCTTCAAATTCCAACACTTCTCTATGTCATGCCCCGGGACATCTGAGCAACATGCACACCTTTGAGAAAAGTCAAACTTTCTTTGGAACAGGGTTTGGCATTCTTATCTGGATCGGCATCAACATGTCCAGTTTCCTTAGCCTTTGGAACAGACTGGCATATGACTCTCCCAATGGAGTGTATGTTTTCTTCTTCCGTAAATTCTCATTCTTAAAGGCTTTCTTGGGCCGGAAACCCGATCCAGGGGGTTTGCGGTAGGCTGGAGTTGAGACCAGCTTTTCTTTGCTCCATTTCCCTTTATATCCCCTTTTATTTGACTTTTTTTTTCTTTTTCTTCTTTTATATACACTCTTTTTAGTTGTGGTTGAATCTTATATAGATTGCCTACGTATCATGACCCCGCATGAATCAGATCGTGCGTAGTTCTGGCATAAGTGCCAAATGACTTTTAAAAAAATGATTTTTTTCTTCAAAATTTTCATTAAAAAAATGTGCTTATTTCAACGACACATTTTATTACAATATTAACGGACTCCAAAAGACTCTAACATCAAAATGGCAATACACCTTAAAAATAGACTAATAGACTCTGACTGACAAATACAGATATCTTTTTTTATAAAAAAAATCATCACTATTTCTCAAAAAATTTCATAAAAATATCCGGTTTTGTCAATACGGCCTTTCAGCACTTCGAAGAAGATTTAAAGGTTGTGTTTGCTCACCGGTCAAAATTTTTGAGAAATGACCAAATGCGGTTGATCTTGCAAAAAGGGCCTTCCGACGTCCTTTTGGGGACATTCGGTTATTTTGGACAAGAATGACATTACCTTTCTTATGACAAAACTGTGATATTTATTTACCCAATAAAACATGCTCCTTTTTTTTCTTTTAATAATAATTTTTCAGAATAGTTGAACCCGATATGGGTTGCCTACGTATCCCACATCCAGTGAGAATCAAACTTACGTAGTTCTGCCGAATAAATCAAATTATTCTTGAAAACAAGACACAA
>MU686844.1:44807-58101 GCA_026770625.1 Nicotiana glauca
CGAGCGGACAACTCGAGCCGAGGGGGGCAGCGTACCAGGGATACGGAAGCTCCGCCGGCTTAGCAACTTATCCGAACCTCGTTCTAAATGGGAAAAGACTCTAAACAGAAGAGAAGTCACACGAAGTGCACCCTTCTCCATGATGTAGAAGACTCAGATAGATGAAGGATTCGTAATAATTTATATACAGTTCACCAATATCAAAGCGATAAACAGCAACATTTAGCACATTAGATCCAAACATGTGAATAAAACCAGATAATAAATAAAGCCAAATATAACAAGTATTCTAAGCTCGAATTTCTAACCCTGAACCAGTGGTTCTGGGTTAATGGTCCCCAGCAGAGTCGTCGGAGCTGTCACACCTCCTTTTTACCTACTACACCCCCGGAGGGGTGTAATAAAGGGAGTTTTTCCAATTAAAGGACAATCGAAACAGGATTTGTTTATTTAATTCAGAGTCGCCACTTGGAAGATTTATGGTGTCCCAAGTCACCGGTTTGAATCCCGAATTGAGGAAAAGGTTTAACTACATTTAACAGTACGCGAACCAGAAATTCGGATAAGGAATTCTGTTAACCCGGGAGAAGGTATTAGGCATTCTCGAGTTCCGTGGTTCTAGCACGGTCGGTCAATTGTTATATCCAGCTTAATTATCTGATTTTAATACATGCTTTAATTTATGTGCTTTTTAACTTTAAACCGCTATTATTATTATTTTTAACAAAAATTGCAACGTTATGAAAATGCGTCTCGAACCACATCACATAAATGCAACCGTGGTTGTTGACACATTTCGAATTCGTTGAGACTTGGATTTGGGTCACATAAATGTGCACCCGTATTTAAGAAGGTAAAATTATTACAAACGCGCCTAAAGCGACTAACGCATTATTATCTTTGGGGAAGGCCGTGAAATTCGCTAAACGGCCCATCCCGAAGTCTAAGTGTTTTTAGTATAAACATTTATCAAGGGCCCCGCAATTTATGCATTTTTTGTTTGGCAAGGGCTCACCTCATTTATTATTAAAGACCAACCTAAAGCAAACTACAATTTTTTACTTAATTTGTCTCTAATACTAAAAGAAGAAGCCCTAATTAATTAGCGCGTTTGAGAGGTCCAAAATCCTATGATTCTATTTCGATCAATTAGGCCCAGTGACTGAACAAGAAAAGCAGGCTGAGGAGATAACATTTTTGTTGAAAAAAAAGAACTGGGTTGCCTGGGCGAGTGACAGGCCCAAGGATCCAAGGCCACTTTCTTTAGAGCCTGTTAATGCTCTACTAGGTTAAGTACACGACTAATTCAACTTAGAGGCATACCAATTTCAAATAATCTATCTTAAACAAACTCAAGCTGCTACTTCGAGCTGTTTTTGCAACCAATCATGCCATTTTTCAATTCATTCCTCTTAAGTGAACTTCTGTAAATTGCAGAGTGAATCAAACATAAACGAACTAAACCAAAGAATCAATTTGACTTTATGCCTTTATGATTGTACATACTGATTTGAACTTCAATTATAATCGATAGTGTTCTAGCTGATTTTTTCTAAGTAATATCACCTCTAAAATTAAATCAAACAAAGCTACAGTCCATGCTCATATGATTCTGAACATAACCTTCCAAATCTAATTAGTACAAGTATGATCATTCAATCAACATTTCCAAATCAATCTTAATTCATGCTACTCAAAAAACCTTATGAGTTAACTATTTTCAATAAGCACAAACACAAATCTAATGGTTCAAAACGAGCACAAGCCTGAAGCTCATCCGTCTAACACAACCTATTTTACTACAAAAGTTGAAGTTTGAATGCTAAAGTATGAATTGACATAATCTAACATTGAAATCCATTACTCAGTCCGAAATCAGTCCCTTCATACAAACGACACACAATTTCAAATAAAACGTGACTGTTTTATACACTAAAACCAAACAGAAACGAAATGAATGCAGTGATTAACTTCAAACATCACTTCACTTTATTTCCATGAGCTTGAGGGCTACAGAACATGTACCTGGAAATCAGAATGTAATAAGAAGAAGCAGAGATTAGCAACAGCAGAGCAAGCAGCAGCGATTTGGGGTTTCAAACAGCAATAGACACAGCCCAGTGATTCCAAAAATGCTTTAAAACCAAACAGGATCAACAAACCAACCAAGACAAGTTCAAACAAACCCAAACGAACTCCAAAATGAACCCATAAACATTTACCCCTTCAATAAACCAGACTTCAATCCAAATAAACTAAGTTCAACTCACATTTAACCCACAGACAACCTGAACTAATTAGATCCAATGCCCGGATGATTCGAACTATTTTTAAATCTCAATATTGAACAGGGACAGAGAAATTCGAGTTACTTTGGATTCGAAGTAAGCTTCAGTGTTGAATTACAAGCTAGAATTCGAGGATGATCTAAGGAAACGGCAATGAAACAGTAATGTTCTTAAAACTGGATTCCTTTCCTTAAAACTCTCCTTTTCAAAACTGAATTCTCTCTCAATCTGAATCTCTCTGAATCTCCTCTATCTCCCCCCCCCCCCATTTGTTCTCAATTTTCAAGATCTTTTTCAAAAAAAAAAATCTCTTATTCTCAATGTTTCTATATGTTCAACCTCTCAATTTTTCTTTTCAGAGTGTTCATACATGTCTTCCTCTTAAACTTAAGATCCCTCCCTTTTCCAGTCTGATTTCCAGCCTCTAAATAGGCATCCCATTAGTGCACTTCTCACTATCGCTCTTATCTTTCAATTTTCTATTACCCCATTATTCTAGTGCCTTTTATTTAATTATTAGTGCCTATTTTAGCTCCTAGAATCAGCATTAGTGCAGTTCCCATTACTAATTATCCTTGATTTTTAACAAGTCCACTAAGTAGCCCCTACTTGATTATTTTTTATTAAACAACCCTTGACTACCCTTTACAATTCTGAAAATTACTAACTCAACCAGCCCCCTTTTACCCTGATAACCTGGTCAAGAAGTAACCATGGTTAAAACAAAATCTAGCCTAGCCAGCTATAACCAAACATATCCTAACATTGAACTAATTAAACAATCCAACTAATCATGAAATTAAATCAAATTATCAGCAACAATCAAGGATTATTTAATTGAAACCAAACATAAAATCAAACTAAAAAAAATAAAATCAAAACAGAACACAAGCAACATTTAAAGGGTTCAGAATTTTAAAACTATTCCTAAGATTGATTAACAACACATAAATGAGGAACTAAAATCAAACAAACGGTTAATAATTTTGATTAACAACTAATTCATATTTTAACTAATCTGTTTCGGAAAGAAAGGAAAAAGAGAACAAACAGAGGGAAATAAATATCAAAACAAAGAAAAATAAAATCGAACTTACCTCAAAACTAATGGACACTGTTCTCGACATAAAGACTCGATGAATCCCTGAATTTGTGGTCGGAATAACTTCAATCGTGTGTTCTCAACTGAGAGCACACGACTGAAATTGATTCCAACCCCAAACCTTTGAAACCTCATTGACTTGAACTTTTGGTTCAAACACTGATTCAATATTTGAATGGTTCGGGAAGGATTCAGGGGAAACTAATGGTGGATTAGGGGTGAGGGGGTCAAGGAGGTCATTGGGTGTCGATTTGGGGTCAAGGGGAGGTGGCGCCGCCACCAGGGAATCTTGTGGCGGCGCTAGGGTTCATATGGTTAAAACGATATTCGACGGGTTCTAAGCATCGAGGGAAGGTGTTTAGATATTTGGAATGAGGAGGTGGAGGTGAGGCTAGGGTGTTAATTTGGGTGAGTTCCGATGACCTAAGGTTTTGAACGAAATCTTCGATTCAATATTTGAAGATTTTGACGGGGATTTGAGGGAAGATGTTTGGAGCTCCGGAATGGGGAAGGGGAGAGGAATCCATGGTGTAAAGATGAGGGTGTTTGGATGCCGGCCGCCGCCGTGGGCGATTTCTGGTGGGTGGAGGGCGGCGGCGGAGGGGTTGGTCTCTGAAGGTTAGAGACAAAGGAGATGGGGGGGTTCTAAGGGGGCGGGGTATGGTTTGGATTTATATACTGAGAAATAGATTTAATCCAGGTCGTTTGATGAAACGAGATCAACGACTTAGATTATTTAATCAAAAATTAGGATGGGGTCTTTTTGTATAGCTACTGGGGCAGACCGGGCGTGGGAACGGGTCGGGTTGGTTAGGCGGGTATGTGGGAGGTACTTAGACCGTTGGATGGGAAAGGACAAACAGTCGAGATTGGTCGACACTGAAACGGTGTCGTTTGGTTTGACTGGGGACGGACTGGGTCGGGGAGGGTCTTGGGCTAGTTTGGGGTGGGTTTCAGGCAAAAAATCAACTGGGCCAGGTGAATTTGGCCCAATTTCACTTCCTTTCTCTTTTTATCAATTTTTCTTTTATTTTCTTCCTAAATTAATTTTGAAAATTAAAACCAAAAATCCTAACACAAATTATAAAAACCACAATTGACTTAAAAATACTAATTCACTTTAAATAATATTTATCACATGCAATTAAATACTAAAAATAAAAATAATCACACAATTTGGCATTAAACACTGAAAAATGCAAAATATACATCTTTATGATTTTCGTTTTTTTTTGTAAAATAATTAATTTAACTACATAAGTCAAGAATTGTAAAATCAAATCCTAGATATATTTTCAACCTATTTTTGTATTTTTCATTTATTTAACCAATAAAATATGGGCACACAACTGCAAACAATTACTAAAAATATCACGAAAAATTTACAAAATTGCACACAATAAAATAAATATTTTTGTTTTGATTTTGTGGGAGTAATTCATGTGAGGCAAAAATCACGTGCTCACAACATATATTTGAATTACATCTATAATTTTCTCGTAACTATTTTTCTTGTAACAAATTTACAAAAAGAGAACGATAGATACAGGGTTTTTCGTTATAACCCGTTTTAGTACGTAGTCATTACCCTAATTGTTTATGAAGTACAGTGAATTCCCTTTAGGTCCATCACATTAGGAAGGGTTTGAGAGGTGACTCCATTGTTCTCATGGAAAAGAACACTATGATGAATGCCTTGACTTGTTAACTTCCACTCCGCTTTCTTCTTAGGCTTGATTTTTCCTCAATCTTGTTTGCCTTTTACGTACACTTGGTTGCATATATTATGTAGTCCCCCAAGTGTTTGAGTGTTGAAGTATGAAGCCTCGAGCACTTGATAGTTTCCTTCACCTGATCCCTTTCCTGAAAAGGAAATACATACGGGACTTGGGGGTATGATTATAGATGAAGACTGCTTTACCCGAGTATGTTTCTATCAGATTAATTGTAACCTTATGCTAGGAATTTTAGTGTATTCCATTTTTGCCTTACAGGTCGTGACTCATCATTTAGTACGAGTAAGCATTTTGCTTATCATCTAAAATTGTTAGTCAAATTTTTAATAATTCAAAAAATAAAATCTAACATAATGATACCTGACCATGTGTTTTCCCCTTAGAAGTAATATCTCTTTAAATGAACAACATTCCAATGTGAAGGAAGTATCTTCCCATCCATTGTCTCTAACTCATGTGCTCCTTTTCCTGCAATATCATGAATTCTATAGGGTCCTTCCCAAGTTGGACTTAGTTTACCCGTGTTGGCTGCCTTTGTAGATTGAAAAATATTTTTAAGCACGAAGTCCCCAATTTTGAAGTATAGCAAATGTGCTTTACTGTTGTAATATCATTCGATCACTTACTTTTGTGCGGCCATTCTTATTAGCGCAGCCTCTCTTCTGCCTTCCAACAGATCTAAATTGACCCGCATCTCTTCATCATTGGACTTTTGCGTTGCTTGTAAGAACCTCGTGCTTGGCTCTCCTATATCAACTGGGATTAGTGCTTCAGCCCCGTAAACCAAAGAAAAGGGTGTCTCACCTGTACTTGTTTTCGTGGTTGTACGATATGCCCACAAAACTCCAGGTAAGACTTTAGGCCAATTACCCTTTGATTCCTCCAATCGCTTCTTTAAATTATTAATTTTAACTTTGTTTGTTGATTCCGCCTGTCCATTCCCTACTGGATGGTATGGTGTTGATGTTATCTTTTTTATTTGCCAACTTTAAAAAAATTTCGTGACCTGAGCTCCGATAAATTGAGGACCATTGTCACATACAATTTCTTTTGGTATACCAAACCGACAAATGATATTACGCCAAATGAAGTCCTTGACTTCTCTATCTCGTACCTGTTTAAATGCTCCAGCCGCTACCCATTTAGTAAAATAATCAGTAAGTACGAGTAAAATTTTTACATGTCCTTTAGCTTGAGGTAATGGTCCCACTACGTCCATTCCCCATTTCATAAACGACCATGGTGCAATAATAGGATATAATAACTCAGCAGGTCGGTGCATATTATTACCGTATCTCTGACATTTATCGCATTTATCCACAAAGCTCACTGCTTCTTCTTCCATTTTGGGCCAGTAATATCCTGCCCTGATCAAAGTTCTCACCAGTGATCTTCCTCCTGCGTGGTTTCCACAATGTCCTTCATGTATTTCTCTGATTACATATTCCGTTTGAAAAGGTACAAGGCATCTTGCTAAGGGCCACCAAACATCTTTCGATAAAGGTTACCTTGCTTTAAACAGTAACGAGCTACCTTTTTCCGAAGTTCATATGCTTATTTCTTGTCATCAGGCACGGTACCATACTGTAAAAAAGCAACGATTTCATTTCGCCAATCCCAAGTTGGATTATTAAAATTTACCTCGTTCTTATCAGGTTCAAGAACTAAGTGAAATAAATGTATAACTGAGGCGTTGGCATCATTTGTTATATCAGCTGCGGATGCAAGGTTCGCTATTCGCTAAGGTGTCAGCTTCAACATTATCATCCCTTGGTATCTGGATGACCTTCCAAGTCTGGAACTGTTTTATCAGTTCCCTTACCTTTTCCAAGTATTGTTGCATCCTTGCCTACCTGGATATGTAAGTTCCCAGCATTTGATTAACCACAAGTTGAGAATCACTTTTGATCACTACCTGACTTATTCCAAGTTCTCGTGCCAATTCTAGACCTGCAATCACAACTTCATACTCCGCTTCATTATTAGTTACAGAGTGACATTTAATAGCTTGCCTAATAGTTTCACCTGTAGGTGGTACTAAAACAATTCCTAACCCTGCACCTTTAATGTTAGACGATCCATTAGTGAATAAAGTCCATGTTCCTGGATATGCTCCATTAAGTACCTTAACTTCTTTTTCAGCTTCTAATTGCATCCCTTGGCTAAAATCAACCACGAAATCTGCCAGTACTTGAGATTTTATTATTGTTCTAGGTAGATACGTGATTTCATACTCACTTAATTTTATAGTCCATTTAGCTAACCTTCCTGATAATTCATGTTTATGCAGTATATTACGTAAGGGATATGCAGTTACTACATCAATAGGGTGACACTGAAAATATGGCCTCAATTTTCTAGATGGCATGATTAAAGCGAGTGCTAATTTTTCTAATTGTGGATATCGTGTCTCTGCATCTAACAAACATTTACTAACATAATAAATAGGAGATTTTTTACCTTGTTCTTCTCGAACCAAAACAACACTTACCGTAACTTCTGAAACAACAAGGTAGATGAAAAGCCTTTTGTCAGCCTTTGGTTTTGCTAACAGGGGTGGATTTGATAAATACATCTTCAAATTCCTAAGTTCTTATTGACATTCCTAGTTTCATTTAAAGCGATCTTGCTTTTTAAGGGTTGAGAAAAACTTGAAACACTTTTCTGCTGACTTTGAAATGAATCTTGCCAAGGTTGCGATCCTCCCTGACAGTCTTTGAACTTCTTTTTAATTCGTAAGTACATTAGGAATTTCTTCAATAGCTTTAATTTGGGTTGGTTTTACTTCAATAACACGGTTAGAAACAAGAAAATCCAAAAAATTTCCTGATGCCACACCAAATGCACATTTTTTTGGGTTCAATTTCATATTATATTTTCGCAAAATTCTAAATGTTTCAGACAAATGTGATATATGATCCTCTGAATGTTGAGTCTTAACTAACATTTCATCTGTATAAACTTCCATGGTCTTACCTAAATGCTCTTGAAATATTTGAGTAACTAACCTCTGATACGTCGCACCAGCGTTTTTAAGACCAAAGGGCATTACTTTATAACAATAAGTCCCCATGTCCGTTATAAAAGATGTTTTTTCCTCATCTTCTGGATCCATTTTGATTTGGTTATAACCTGAGTATGCATCTAAAAAACTTAATAGTTCATGTCCTGTAGTAGCATCAATTAACTGATCTATATGCGGTAAATGAAAAGAGTCTTTTGGACAGGCTTTATTAAGATCTGTGTAATCCACACAAACACGCCACTTACCATTTTTCTTAGGAATTACAACAGTGTTAGCCAACCAGTTAGGATACTTTACCTCATAAATTGATCCTATTTTGAGCAATTTTTGAACCTCTTCTTGATTTACCTGATTCTTGAAAGATCCTTGCTTTCATTTCTTTTGCTTGACTGGGGGATATGATGGGTCTTCATTCAATTTATGAGTCATGACCTCCTGCGGTATCCCTGTCATGTCAGAATGGGACCAAGAAAAACTATCTGCGTTAGCTTTTAAAAATTCAATATCACCTTGAAATAGCAATTACATGATTTGACTTCACCTTGAACTGTTGAATCTGCAACGAAGTTAATACTCCTGGATGTTTATTGATTGCCTCTGATTTGACAAATCCCCCATGGTGATGGGAATTTAATAACTTGATGTAAAGTTGACGGTACGAAATCCATATCATGGATCCATGACCTTCCAAGGATCATGTTATAAGCCATTTCCATATCTATGACCTAGAACTTGGTATCTTTGACAACACCTTCTGCAAACGTGGTAAGAATCGCTTCGCCTTTGGTTATGACATTAGAGTTATCAAATCCTGATAAGGTATGCACTTTTGGAACCAATTTGTCCTCAGCTTGCATCTCGCGCAACACTCGTATCAGAATAATATTCACTGAACTACCTGGATCAATCAAAACACGTTTCACGTTAGTATCATGTACGAGTAAGGATATTACCAGTGCGTCGTTATGTGGAGTTAGGATGCCTTATGCATCCGCATCATTGAACGTGATATTCTCCTCTTCCAGCATGTGGCATAACCGTTTTCCATGAGTCATTGTGATTTTGGATAATTTTATTGGTTGCGGTATATGAGACACCGTTGATATCTTCTCCTCCACTTATAACATTGACTATCCGTTTAGGTGAGGGTGGCTTCGAGGGCTGCTGTCTATTTTTCATATATGCTTGTTTACCTTTCTCACTAAATAACTCAGTGAGGTTTCCTTGCTTTAACAAATGATCCACCTCACTTTGTAAAAACCTGCAATCTGCAGTTTTATGTCTGTGATCGTTATGGAATTCACACAAATGATCGGGGTTTCATCTGCTTGGGTTTGACTTCATCTCCTTCGGCCATCGTACTTTATCTCCCATTCCTCTTAAAACAGCCACGAGTTCAGAGGTGCTTACATTAAAATTGTAACCACCAAACCTTGCCTTTAAACTCCCATCATCATCTCGTTGTCATCATGTACTTCGATTATTACCAGACCTTGAAGAGGAGCCTAATTCCCTGTGTCTAGGTTTATGATCGTACCTTTCTTGTTTTGACCTTGAGTCTTTTCCCGCAGGTCCCATATAAGGCTCGTACCTGTTTTTACCAGATCTTCTTTCATTTTCTACACGCCTTGAGCTTGTTTTCTCGTCAGTTTTATGCCGTAAAATGATGTCTTCTTCAATCCTCATCTTTGTACTGTATTTATTATAGACATCACCCCACGTTGTTGCTGGGAATTCTCGAAGGCTTTCTTTGAGTCGCCTCGTGGCTTATGAACTCTTTTCGTTCAGATTACTAGCAAAGGCTATGGCTGCCCAATTGTTAGGTACCCGTGGTAGCATCATTCTTTCTCGTTGAAATCTATCCACGAACTCTCTAAGTAACTCGGAATCTCCTTGCTTGATTTTGAAGATGTCTTCCATTCTTTTTTCAACTTTTTGAGCTCCCGAATGCGCTTTGATAAATAAATTTGCAAGCTCAGTAAATGAATTTATAGAATTTTTAGGTAAAAGAGAATACCAGGTTAATGCTCATTTAGTGAGAGTTTCCCCAAATTTCTTGACTAAGACCGATTCAATCTCTTGCTTAGTCAAATCATTTCCTTAACGCATGTGGTGAATGCGGTAACGTGATCTCGTGGATCTGATGTACCATCGTACTTTGAAATATCAGGCATCTTAAATTTCTTTGGAATAGGGAGGGGGTTGCACTTGGCTTCCATGGTTGTTGAGAATATTTGTCTATGTCTACTCCTTTGATCACGGGCGGAACTCCATGTATTTGCTCTATGCGCTCATTTTGTTCCTTAAGTTGTTTCTGCAAAGTTAGTATGAGATTTTGTAAATCAAAACTAACTGGATTACCTGGATCTCCTTCTTGCGTTTCACTAGGAGTTCCACCGCTGCCTGAATTAACCAATACAAAATGGGGGTTCTCTAAAGTATTATTGTTTGGAGTTGGCGTGGTTGGAGCAACAGGTAATTGACTAATGAAAACTTGAAGAACTTTAATAACTTGAGAGGCAATTATTTTTTGTAATGCCTCATTCATGTTTTCAACATTGTCAAATTGAGCCTGTCCATCTGTATGAGATCCATCAGGAGTGCCTTCACGAGATCGTCGTGGAGAGCCTTGTGGAGAGCCTCGTGGAGAATCTCCTTGAAGTTGCTGGATTGTTTGAATTTCTGGATATCCTTGGACGTTGTCATTGTTGTTTGACATGATTGATATTAACAAGGAAATCAAGTAGAAACATAATTGATTATCAGATTCCCGGCAACAGAACCAATTTGTGTAACCAAAAAATAGACTTTTTAGTCAAAACTAGAATTTAGAAGAATCGGGTTACTGATAATTGAAAAAAAACAAATAAAGAAGAGAATTTCAAAGTATTCAAATGTGTAAGCTAGTAAATCAGAGTGTATTTCAATAGTAACTTGCATGTCAATTGATTACATATTTCCCCTTTTATAGATCTTTTTGGGAATCTTTAGGAATGTCCGTTACATCTAAAGCATAATGAGGCTATTATGAATAATTAATGACATTAAATGCTATGTTACATAATCATTACATTGAATAAAAATATTCCTTAACGGTTCTAGCATTTATTAATCTTGAAATGATGTATTTCTACCTTCTTCTTTAGCTCTGTTCATTATTCTTCCCGTTGCTCGTAGGTAACTGAACTTAAATAGGTACGGGGTTGCTGAGCCTCTTATCTCGTACATTTTTTAACCTTCTATCTCGTACCTCCCTTTTTATCCTTTTGTATCGTGCCTCTTTTTTTGTCCGAACCAGTTTATTATTTTTAGATCAATTATCACTTATTGTTTATGCCATGTGTCATGACACATCACCATTCATTTATGCATACAATTTTCTCCAATACAGTAGGGATTGCGTTCTTCGTTGATATGGATATAGTTAATTAAGTGATATATTTGTAATATAATTCGAAGTCTTATCATACACAATTTCGATCGGACTAATTTTGAATTTAAGTTGACACTTTAGTTGAATTCAAGCTAGTCTAAATATTACAATTTTGTCCGATGTTGAATTATTTTCTTAAGGAAATAGTTTATTTTTAAAGGGCATAAATGACGATCAATAAATGACGAGAATATTTTCGTCGCTTGACATTTAGCATGATACATCGTGCTTTTATAATAATACTAGTTTCTATGTACGTTTAGTTAATTATTTTAATGATACAAGAGAGAAAATCATTATAAAGCAATCATCATTGATAAAAAAGCAATAATATTTGAAATTCTATAACTCAAGATATTTATAGAAGTTAATTTCTATACACATACGTTTAATTGATATGAATACAATGCATCATCTTTCGAATGTTGAAAGTCGACGTTAAAACATTTGACACAACACATGAATTCTAAGTGATTGATAATCGGGTGAACCTGCAGTGATAATCAATTTAGCTAAATTAAATATTAAAATTTATAATGTAGAAATATGCTAGTAGTACCTAACCAAATACTTATAGATTTGTATTATATGATATTTTTAGTGTATGTTTCCTTTTTGTTTCTTTGACTATTCTATCACGACCGTAACTTTTTTTGACTATACTAAGAATCCCTCTTGAAAATACCACATATATAATTATTCATGTGAGAGAACTATGCATGTTGCGAAAAATAGTCCATTATTGGGTATTGCATGTTTGGTCATATGCCTTTTCTTATTGTAAAAGATATATAATTGTACTAAACAACTACTTTTAGATGAACTCTTTGAAGAACATTGGCATATTATAATTTTTGCATGTATGATATTATTGTCTAACCTCTATTCATACTACCCTTGTACATTTACATGAGTTATCTTCGAATGTCCATACCAAACAAATTGATTCAGAAATCAAAATCAAAGAAAAGTATTCATTAACGTCTAATAAATATATATGATCCGAAATAAAATAAAATCAAAAGTAATACCTTTCGAGAAATTTTCTGAATTCTGTAACTTTTTTTCCCCACAACAACACCAGAACTTATGTCTAACATTGTCACGGCCGGATTTCTCACCCTCGGGAGTGATGATGGCGCTTACTAATAGGAGCTAGGCAAGCCAACTTAATTTACTTCTTTTAGAAATTATCGATCATTTAGTAACAACAACGCATAATATGATAAAGCGGAAGTCTCAATATATAATTAACTGGAAGAAATGCGGAAGTTTAATTAAATCCTCTACCCAAGAAATGGAGTCACAAACTCACGAACGACTAGAGAATGCTAAATACAACGTCTGAATAAAAACATAACTGTGTTTGTTCCGATACAAAGGATAACAAACTAAAATAAGGATAGAAGAGACTCCGGGTCATGCGGGCATCAGCAAGGCTACCTCGAAATCTCTGGACTGAAGCCAACTCCCAATCAACTACTGCTGTCCAAAAGCTACTCCGGCTCCGTGATCTGTGCAAAAGAGCACAGAAGTGTAGCATCAGCACAACCGACCCCATGTGCTGGTAAGTGCCTGGCCTAACCCCGGCGAAGTGACGAGGCTAGACAGGACTACCAAAACCCACCTGTGCAATTCTATATATATATATATATATATATATATATATATATATATATATATATATATATATATATATATATATAAAAA